>JAKCPI010000370.1:0-10602 GCA_023213315.1 Euborellia annulipes | reverse complement strand
TTTTTATTACGCTCTAAAAATAGAAATTATAAGAACAAGAAAAAAAACGAATAAATAAAAAATATGAAAAAAACGAACATTTTTTTTTTATATTTTATTAAAAAAGAGATATAAAAAATATATTTGGTAATATATTTTTACTTTCTCTTACCTATGTATATATGTAATAAATAAATAAATAAATATATATACAGTAGAGTCCCGTTAAATCCGAACTAATTGGGATCGAGGGTCGTTCGTATTATCGGGAAGTTCGGATTAACCGGAATTGTAAGCTTGAATTAGTTAATTTTGATAATAAAGTCGTATTTATATTTTTGTAAACCGTGAAACTTGTCGGTGATATTAAACTCTAAATAAATATTTCATAATAATAATAATAAAATAAAGTTCCTTTAATGTCAAATTTTCATTTATATTCCTCTTAAAAAAAAAAAATCGTACGCAAAAAGAGTTCGGATTAACCGGAAGTTCGGATTAGCGAGGTTCGGATTACCGGGACTCTACTGTATATATATTTATTTATTTATTTATTACATATATACATAGATACATACATATACATACATCAAGAATTCGATGTCGAGATTTTGATGCATTTACACATAGCAAGGGCGTCCGCAGGATTTTTGCAGGGGGGCAAGTCACTTCCAGATAAGTTAAAAAAACGTATTTTGATTAATAATATTATACATCTCTTAGTATTTAAAGCTTTCTCACCGCGGCAAGGTGGATGTATAATGAAAAAGGTTTTTTTGCATTTTTTTTTTGTTTTATACATTTTTTTGTATCATTTTAATTTTCCAGGGGGGAAGTGCCTGGTTGCCCCCTCTGCGGACGCCCATGACACATAGATATGACTGTATACTGTGGCGTAGCTGGGCGTGGGCGCAGTAGTCCCTCACCCACGACCTCGCACTTAAAGTGGCCTCGCGAGGCGTCTTTAAATGCGATGTCATTAGACTTAAAATCCCCGTTTATTTTTAAAATAAATAAAAAAAAGGGCCCAGATCCCCTCGGAGGACCCTGGCCCCGGGGATATAGCCCCCTGCCACCCTCTCTGTCTGCGGCCCTGTTCATACAAAACAGAGAAGCTGGTAAACATTTTGGAAAAAGGGAAGATTTCAAAAATTCTAAAAGTATGTAGTTCAGAACAAGGGCGGATCCAGAGGTGTTTTTCGGGGGGGGGGGGTAATCTGGTGTGACTCGTCGCACAGCACACTATTTTTTTTCTTAATTTCAGTAATTTAAAGGCCCATTCCGTACTTGTTTGCCAGAATATAAATATTTTTTTAAACTTTTTTTTTTTATTTTTAAAACTTTTAAGTATTAATTTTTAAAATTTTACGTTAAAAATAATTTATTTTTGCGAAAAAAAAAGGTATTTTTTTTCAAATCTCGGGGGGAGGGGTAATTACCCCCTTTACCCCCCCCCTTTGTATCGCCCTTGGTTCAGAATAAGATAGTTTATTGGGCTTATTTCAAATAGTATATCAATGAAAGTTGTAGTTTTTTTAAGTTAAAGATTATTAAAAACTACTTAAGAAACAATATGAAGCAGGACCGACTGACTGTCTGGTTAGCAATACACTCAATCGAAGCAGATTTGGCTGCAAAAATTAATTACAAATTCTTACTAAAGGACTTCAGTAGAGCAAAAAACCGAAGAACATTACTTTTGTAAAAAATTAAATCACTCAAGTTACAAAATAAAACCTTTTTTCAAATCTATCTATCGCTGATGCGATTTCGCCCACGTCTATATTAATCCTCGCTACGCCACTGACTGTATATTAGTAGTATTAATAAAAACCCTTATTTAATGTGGGCGTAGATAAATAAAAAAATTCTTATAGGTTTATAATTGATTCAATAAACGAAATTTGCATTTTTCCACCAATCTGTGTAAAAATAAGAAAGATATATCGACTTTTTGAAAAGCGATGTTGCGCGAGAAAAAAGCCTTGCCATGAGTTACGCTAGGCCACTTGCCTGATCTCTGAGCGCCGGTTGAATTAGAAAAAAAAATTTCACACTCTTCCAGCATTTGAAATAATTGTTAAATTGATTCATCTAATCTTTTAAAGTGCAAATTCCATTTTTTAAAGAATTCGATCAATTTTGAGGCACAGAAAAAGGAATATAAAATTTCTCATATATAATAAATTTGCCTCTTTTTGTTATTAATTTTAGATGAAGATCTTTCCATGAAATTAATCAAATTTTAGATGAAACAAAACCAAATATTTGATGGTATTCATTTAATAACTAAAATAGAGGATATGTTTTTTCTAAGACCTACCGAATAAATTTGTATTAATATCCAAATAAGCATGGGCGTAATTAGGGTTTTTTTTACTTTCTCTTACCTCTATATATATGTTAATATATATAGAGGGAGAAAGTATTGGTTTCATGACAAAAATTCGATGTCGAGATTTTTTGGTCCCCTGATTCCAAAAAAAGTGGTTTTCGCGACATGGTCTGTCTGTGTGTGTGTGTCTGTCTGTCTGTGAACAAAATATCTCAAGAACGAAAAGAGCTAGGAAGTTGAAATTTTATATTTAAGTTAGGCACCCCCCTGGGACGTGACACTAAGCTTTTGAACAAAATCGACCAAAGAGCAAGGGCGGTCCTAGCCTTACATTTGGGGGGGGGGGTCACTGTTTTTTTTTTTATAGTATAAATAAATGGGCCTGGACCCCAATAAAAATATATTAATATATATATTAATCAAATATAAGTATCGTTCAAGTCTTAAATGGCCTAAGTTGCCGAAAAGATTGTGTGAATGGGAAAAAAGTGTGTTTTAAAAAAAAAGAAAAGATTTTGGGGGGTCACGACCCCCTCGACCCCCCCTCTGGGACCGCCCTTGCCAAAGAGTACTAGTACTTTACTGAAGCACTTTTTCAGTTTTTTCCGATTTTCTCTAAATTTGCTCCAACGATTTTTTTTTTAAATTCAAAAATCAATTATTTTTTAGATTCTCTTTAAAATGTATATTCTCATTTTGTCATTGACAACTTCTGAAGACCACTTTACTCTTGTACTCCATAGAAAAGATAAGAGAATTGGTTGCCATGGTAACAAAATATAAATATTTTGCCATACTTATAAATTTTACATCTTGAAAATCGAATGCACCGTACTGTCGGAAACTAAATATATGTCGACACGAAAAATCTGGTGTAACAAGCACAAAACACAACTTTCAATTACCGAAGGTAAGAGAAAGTTGTCTGCTGTGCGCCAGTCACACCAGATTTTTTTCTTTATTATTTCCCTATTTATTTAATTAATTAATTTAATTTATATCAAATCTAGTATTTATCAATCTTTTGGAATATCAATATAAAAATAAAATGTACAGTTATAATTCAAAGTTGAAATTAATTTCTTTTTGCAAGATGCATTAAAATGGTCCAAGAGTTTTTCTGATTTATTGAACATTTATTTAAATATTTAAATACAGTACTCTTATGAATAGATTAAAAAATAGGAATTTATTTCAATTTTTTTCGTGGAACTTAAACATATTTTTCTTTTTTTTTTTTTTTAATTTAATTATTTCTGAGAAACATTGGATGACGTCATCTCTCAACTCCAGACTTGATTGTTTGACTACCAGCTAGAAATCACGTGATTGGAAATTGAAGAAAGAGCATCGAAATCATGCCGACAATGGAACTGTGAAAAATATTCTAATCTGATATTTAAATCGGTAAAAATTATATTTTTCTCAAAATTTAAGAAATTTCAAAGAAATTAAAACAGTGGGGGCAACCAACAGTCAAGTAGAAATTATAAAATTCTAATCTAATAACATTTAATTATTTATTCTACTCCTTTCTATTTTAAATTATCCATGTATTAAATGTTTCAAATTTTACCGCTTAAAATTGATTTGAACGAGTTCGTATTGGGCCAAAATGTGGACTTAGCTCAAATTAGATAATATATATAAAAACATTCAATTTAACATCTATTTTCTATACACATTGTAAAATCTTAAATTTTCAATTTTTATTCTTTAAATATACAAAAACGTGTTGTCACCGTGTTGTGTTTAAATGTCTAATTAATCTAAATAAACAAGAAATTCTATTTTGTTGAGATCTAAATTAATTACTCAATTATGAAAAATCTTAAACCATCACTGGTTGAGTTTAAAAATAAAATACCAAACTCAATCAATGCATTCTGCATCGACATTCAAAAGTCAAGATTATTCGTTTTTGCTGAAAATAAAATAATCCAACTTTCACACGTATATCAACCAAGTGTTTTAAATGTTGAATGTTATTTCGATAGAGAAGTATCATCGATTATATGTTTAGACTTTAACATAGACACATTCCAATTATGGGCAATATTTACCACTGGAGAAATTTTCGTTTTCGACGAAAATTTAGACGCCGAGGATCAAAATATATTCACATTATCTGCAACGAATCACATTACTGAAGGCATTGTTGCTTTCGAATTCTCACCTTCTAAAAAACATTTTGTCATAATTGATAATGAACATGAGATTCTCTTAATGAACAATTCTTGTCAGATTTTACATAAAGTTGGACTTCAAGAGGATGGTTGTGGCGAAATCGAACGGATAACCCTCGGCTGGGGAAGAAAAGAAACTCAATTTCATGGATCTGTAGGAAAAAGAGCAGCACAATTAAAAGAAATAATCCCCGAAAATCCCTTCATTGATAAAGGAAATACAAAAATTGCTTGGACAGATAAAGGAGATCTCTTAGCGACAAATGTCCTAACGAAAGATAAAATTTCCAGGCACTTAAGAATATATAGTTCCGCTGGAACTCTACAATATTTAAGTGTTAATTTTTATGGCTTGTACAGTTTTATAACTTACAATGCCAATGATAGAGTTTTCATCACTGTCAAAAGAACTGCAAATCGACATGAGATTGTGCTGATTGAAACAAATGGACTAACATTAAACGAATCTTTACTCGCTGAAGATGCCGATATCTCAGAAATTAAAGGTTTAAAATGGAACAACACTCTAAATGTTTTAGCAATTTGGGTACAATACGAAGAAAAAGACGAAATTCAAATATGGACCGTTTTGAATAATCATTGGATGCTGAAGAATTCACTTCAATATAAAAATAGTTTATCCCGGCTGTTTGACTTCAGTTGGGATATCAAATCTCCAAATGTCATGCATGTTATTACAAAAACATGTCATTTAAAGTACTTCTGGGTTGCTGTTGTTGACCACAGTTTGCGTAACACTTTGGATGATCCCTGTTCAATCGCAGTTATCGATGGCTGTAAGTTTTTTTTTTCTAGTTAAATATTTTTCTAGACCTATATATTTAAATAAGATATTAGTATTCAAAATACTTCGATTCGGACTTAAACTGAGTCATATATATATTTAACAAGAGTGTATGTTTTTTGTTGGTGAGATCTCTTCTTTTTAATCAAAAACATTCTAATGGTATGGTCTGGAGTATTATAATAAATTTAATAAAAACGAATTCCTTAGACAAATATACCATTGTTGTGATGTGGCTTCGGCGATATCACAATATTTGAAAAAATCACCTTTCGGTTATCAACGTCAAAGCACTCTAAAAATATGATATATATATATATCAATAATATGTGGAGAAAATTTAATTAAAAAAATAAATACAATAACCAAGGATTTTTAACCGTTGTATAATATTATGCAAAGGGTAGCACACCGATATCCCAGAAAAGCTGGAGATCCTGAATTTGATTCCCGGGCGCCAAGGTATGTTTGGCCCACCAACAAAAAAAACAAACAAAATTGTTATATATATATATATCATCTATCACTTGTCAATTTCGAATTTAGGTATTCATTGAATTTATTAATTTTACTATGAACATCTTCCAATTTTAGACTCATCCCCTAAAATAACCTGACTTTAAACGACTAGCTTCCAACATTCTTTAATGAAGTTGACATTCCAAGCTTATCGTTCAAAGTTAGGCTGATTTGCCAACAGTAAAATTGGGCCAATCAAAAAAACTGATTTATTCTAATTTTCTTATTCTCTTATATTAAAAGAATTTGAGATTGTCTTTAAAGCTTATATTTTGAAATCTATTTAAAGAACATCCAAACGTTGGCAAATTAAATTAATTTTTATTTATTCTTTTTGCTGCCTCTTTCTTTGAATATATGGAAATTCATTTTTAAATTTTCCGGATTTTCCTTTTTTTTCAATCAACATGTTATATATATATATATATTAAATTTGTTAAAAAATAATACTTTTTAAACTCCTTTAAAGCAGAGCTTAGAAAATTTTTTACTCAAACGATGGTTTTGAGCATTTTCATTATAATTTTTAAACTCTCAGGAATATAGCTCCAAATATTCGATCTTTATTTTTAGCTCGTTTATGGACTGTTTTCCAAAATTTTGAGCCCTCCTTACATTCATTCAGAGCAAGTTGGGCTTAAGAAAAGTTAAATTGCAAAATAAAAATGTTTTATCAAGCTTCTGATCAACTTCCAGAAATTATAAGAAAAGTGGAAGCCTTTTATTTGGTATGGTTTTGTTATATACCAGGTACAGTGAACGCCACAATTAAGTCCCCACCTGGGAGCTTGAGTAAATGGTATATAGTGAAATAATTTCAATGATCTGGGATTTTATTTTACCATATATATTCAAGTCTCTAGCTCCCAGGTGGGGACTCAATTGTGGCGCTCATTGAACTAAGTCAAAATATAAAATTTTTAAAATATTTATTCTCGTTGATTTTCTGTTTTAGCTAAATTATTGTTGACTTCGTTCAGAGAGCAAGTTATCTCGCCACCAATGGCTCAACATAGCGTAACACTTGATTCGCACATTCAGTATGTGGCATTCGCCCCTCCTTCTTACGAGCCAAACGAACTCATGGTTCTTACTGTAAAAAATCAACTAATCCGTCTGAAATACACAGATACAAATAATAAATATGAGATTATTCACATCATCGATCTGCCAGTTCAACCAGATATGATAATTTATCATTTTGTATGGATTTCAAATTTTGTATTATTTTCAACCAATGTGAATGAAAATAACTTTGAAATATGGCAAATTCAAGATCAATCCTATGAGATCAGGTAACTAAAATATATATAGTATATATCTTTCACACATCTTGGTGCCTTCTTACTGTATCATCTAGGGATGGTGTTGTATGATTGGTGGAGTGCTTCGATTTACAAGTTGTTGAAATTAGAAATATATATTGGCTGAATATCGGATATGAATGAGAGGAGAGAGAAGGAATTCAGTTGAGAAAATAAACTCCAAAAAAAGTATTTCCCTCTTCTTCAAGACTACACCAAAAGAGTCTGATTTCTTGGCTTCTTCTAGGGCGATGTGCCCAAACAATCATCCTGATACTTTTGAAAGACACCGACAAAAGAATTAAAGATAATTATTTTCTGTTCCTTTTCTCAACTAATTACCTTCTCTCACTCGCATATAAATATATGGGGTGTTTCAGAAAGGACTTTACAACTTTGATAATTCATATAAATTTATTCAGAGAACATACAGAGGTGATTGTAGTGTCAATTAGTAGGGAAACTTTTGACCCGCTTAGTCCGCTAGTGCCAAATCGCACTATCACAAGCACTAGAGGCAGTTGGAGTTAAAAATATCTGTCTTCACTGGACCCGAGCGTGCAAGCTGTGTGTTTTGGCTTGAAGAATCAAGGTCATATAAATTTATTCAAAGAACCTATAGAGTTTTAGAGTTTTTTAAAGGGAAACACACACACAAAAACAAAGGCTTTTTTTACCTTAAACTAAAGAGTTTGGGAAGAAATTGACTACCGGTGAGATGTGTGCAGGATAACAAACCTAAGCCACATAGAACATCTCTAGTTTGAGGTAAAAAAAACTTGATGTGATTCCCTTTAAACAACACTAAAACCAGCTCTGTAGCTTCTTTGGATAAATTTATATGACTTTGATTCTTCAAGCCAAAACTCCCAGCTAGCGGGTCCAGTGAAGATAGCTATATTGCCGCTAGTGCTCGTAATACTGCGATTCGGCACTAGCTAAGCGAATCAAAATTTGGTGGGTTTCCCTACAAATTAACACTACAATCACCTCTATAAGTTCTCTGACTAAATTTATATGAATTTTCAAAGTTTTTAAGTTCTTTTTGAAACACCCTGCATATGAAGAAGTTTTTCCTATTAATTCGAGTTGAATATTCAGATTTATTGAATATAGGAAGATTTATGATTAATTTCAGGAGGAGTGGCTGAATATCTATTGAGTGGTAAGGATATCCAGGCAGCCAAAAACAATAAAGAAAATTATATTTATCTTTATTTCATATGTTTGTCGACGTTTCGGCCGATATTCCGGCCTTCATCAGGACAAATGCTGTTTGCCTCGAGCTCATAGAGGCTTCTTGGCAACTGGTTCACTATTGAACCAGAAGTCATGACATCCGACGAATGTTTGCTCAAACACATTGTCAGGAGTTGCCAAGAGCCTCTATGAGCTCTAGGCTAACAGCATTTGTCCTGATGAAGACCGGAATATCGGCCGAAACGTCGACAAACATATGAAATAAAGATAAATATAATTTTCTTTATTGTTTTTGGCTTCCCGATATCCTCACCACTCACTAGGAAGATTTATTTGTATTTGGGCCAAGGTAGTGGTGGCTTATTAAAACTTGGCCCAAATACAAATAAATCTTCCTATATTTAAGATATTTAAATGAAAAATTGTACAATCCCACATTTATTCAGATTTGTTTTCTGCTCGCTTACAATTATTTTTTAATCTAATTAAATTTGTTTTTTTTTTTAGGAATTTCACCAGTCAAAATTTGACTTGTGTGACGATTTATTCAGAACGCAGTAAATGACAAAGCTCTCTACTCAAATAAAATTGGAGAAAGTATAGTGTATTTCAATGATGGAAATTTTGAAAGTTTGAATAACATTCGGTTTCCTTTTCCATGTCTTGATCTCTCCTATTCTCCTCCAAACTAAAGATTTATTTAGCCTGGATCCGTCCTTAGGTTTATTTTATATAAATGAGGAGCGAGTTGCAACAAATGTCACTTCGTATTTTTTAACTTCAGACTTTTTACTAGTAACTAACACGAAGCATCGACTTATCATAATTAAACTCGATAATAATTTAGTTCAAAATTTCAAAACCACCATTGATAAAGGTCGTAAAATTGAAAATCACTCCCAAATTATAATCGGTTTTGGCGGATCAAGTGAGATTGTTTTGCAATTACCAAGAGGCAATTTAGAATTGATTAATCCAAGAGACATTACACTACAAGTTATAAAAAAATATATTACAAAAAAGAATATCGTAAAGCACTTGAAATCTGCCGAAAGCATCGATTAAATATGAGTTCCATCTTTAGCAAAGAGAGCATCATAAATTTATTTGAGGATATGAGAATTTTCATACAGGAGATTGAACCTCATTGGAAACTTACTCTTTTTATCTCTGATTTCAAGGAAAATGAAGATTTACGTGAAGAGGTAATTTTATTATTTTCAGTCAATAAAATTTAAAAGACAAATTAAAATATTTTTGGCAAATAAACATTTTAAGAATGTGATTAAATATTTATTAATTCATATACCCGAAAAAAGTAAGGGTGTGCCGCTGGGAGTTAAACCACCCTCCTGTGGTTTAGTGGTAAGGGCACACCGAGTACAAATTGGCGGATCAGTGGTTCAACTCCCGGCGGCACACCCCTTACTTTTTTTGGATATATTAATTAGTAAATATGTAATTATTCAATTTTCCCCTCGCGGCTATCATACGCAATTTAAATTTTGTATATGTAATTTCTTATTTTATTAATTTTAAGAATGAAATTAATGTTTAATTATTCCAATTCATGCATATAAAATTCTTATATATTGCGTTTTTTTTACAGCTTCCCGCCACTTACCACTCATTGGTTGAAGAAATGCTAAATCTATCATTACACACTTATACTGAACCGATTTTAATGGCAAAAGTTGAACAAAACCGAATTCCAGAAGCACTTGAAATTATATATGAATTGAGTAAGAATCCTCCCGACTTCAAAAACTAACATGGATGCCGTAAAGCTTTGAATTATTTAAAAAATTTGACAAACCCTCTAAATCTTTATAACGGCGAAGCTCTGGGCATATACAACTTGGAATTGGCATATTTCATTGCTTTTGAATTTCAAATATGATCTTCAAGACTTATTTGCTCTTTACCATTTTTGAATCAATTAAAAAAGGTGAGGATTTTTTTAAGTTAAATTTTTATACCTCTCCCCCAATTTTCAAAGATAATCAAATACAGGGGAACCTCGCTTAACGAGAATAAACGTTCCAGAATCAAACTCGTAAAGCGAAACACTCGTTATGCGAACAATTCTTTTCATACAAATTAATGTAAAATACGATAATGCGTTCCATACCCACCAAATACTCTCTCTTATGGCTTTTTCTTCGGGGATATTTTTTCAAGTGTTTCTTAATAAACTTTTCACACAAAAAATTACGAATCTGTTTCTGATTATCTTCTTAATAGTTAATTCAATTAATTTTTATTCATGTACAT
>JAKCPI010000368.1:0-12320 GCA_023213315.1 Euborellia annulipes | reverse complement strand
GAACCCTGTTATTCAATGGTGTGTCAAAGACCAAAAAAATCAAAATTGAGTTAAGCATGGAATATTGTTTCAAATGCTTTAATTAATAGTATTTTTTATGAAATATGTCCTAAAAAAATTTATTTTTAATGTAAAAGCATAAAATTATTTTTACAATATTTCAATGCAGGATTTTACATTTTTCAATAATGATTTATGTACTTAACATGTTGTTTCGTAATACTTAATTTGAAAAGAACAATTTTTCATTTATGCGTCAAGTGCAAGACATCGTAAACAACTATACGCTTGAGATATATTGTTGCGTTTATGCCCTAAGTATTTTCAATTATGAACACCGGCATCGCTATTGTTTAGAGGTATTTAATATAAACTCAAGAAAATATTAATTTTATTTATTTCAAATTTATATATTCAATACACTATTACTATATTCCATTTGTTGAAATTTAATACAAGTATTTCATAACCTACAAAAATTATCAATAGTTATATTATAATTCATTTTTTACTTTCTTTTAGCCTAATTCTATAATGTTTTCTATCTTTTTCTATGAACTATATATATATATATAATTTTCCAATTAACAATAAATTAATATCGTTTAATTGAGTTTTAACCAGTGTGATTTTAACAACCAATAAAAAGTTATTTACCAAATAATATTATATATATTTTTTTCCCTTAAATAAACAAAAATCATTTTTTTTTTTTGAAAAATGAGAAAATTTTCTCTGAATTCGTAGACGTCAAAATTTAATTTTTTGATATTATTCCTGATAATGAAAATGAAGATGAGGATGAGGATCAGTGCGATTTCGAAAAGACAAGAAAATAAATAATCTTAGGTTAGGTTAGGTTGAAGTGGCCGTAATATTAAGTCTATTTCATTATTATAACTTTGATTTACTGTTTCCAAGCTATTTATTCAGAAATTAATTGATGAGAAAATTTTGATATCACTTTGTATTTAATTTTAAAATATTAATACTATTTAAAATTGATGAATGTGATTTTGATAAAAAGTTTCTATGCTACTAGTATTAAATATAAAGAGACTTTGAAGCATTTTTGCAAATATAATTGGACTTAGAGAATTTTTCAAACATGGGTCAAGGGACTTTGAAGCATTATTTACAAATATATATCGCACATAGAGAATTTTGTAAAAATAATTTTTTATATTTTATTTTTTTTCTCTAAATTAGTCATATTTTTAGAGATAATTTATGAATATCTGCCATAATTACAGTATTTACTTGCACAATTGACAAAAAAAATGATATATAATCTAATAAAAACAATTTAAATCAGAAAAACTTTAATGTTGATTTTCTCAAAACTCGATATTTGGTCTTTGACACACCATTGAATAACAGGGTTCATATAGGGTAAGAGAAAGTAAAAAGAAAATCGGAATGGAATCATATTTGGTGGATCAGTAGATAAGTCAGAAAAGGTCAGGATATTATGGCTAAGAGGAAGATGTGGCAAACTAACAGGAAAAGGAAGAAAATGAATAGAGAGAATGTACAAAGTCTGTAACAAGAGGGAGGAGGTTGATGCCATTTTGAGGAATGCGAGTAAGTTGGTAGGATGATGGGGTAAAATCAAAAAACTTTGTGGAAATATTTGAAGGGTGATGAAATAGGTGAAGGGCTGATGGAAATGGAAAAGCGCTGGGGTATGGCTTTGACTCATGCAGTACATAAATGTCAACTGGAAGTAGATCTGAATCTAAAATATTTAAAAATAGTAGATTCAAATTTATTCCATTTAAACGTTATTGGAGAAATGTAGAATAATTACCCTCCTCCTTTATAAGTTTCTTGTTTCTTAGGAACTGCAATCTTTCGTATTTAGTCTTAATTTCATTATGTTTAGATTGAATATGTTCAAGCATGTTTTTCTGATGCTTAAAAACTCCAGGCTTAATATGTGTTTCTGAAAAAGATAACAACATTATTAATTAAATCCGAAACGTTTCAACAGGTTTTAGAGTTTTTATTTGGATAAAGGTTCTTGAATTTTATTTAAAACGTTTTATACTAATCAGAAATAGAAAGAATTTGAAAAACATACCAATGAAATCATTAAGTTCAGGGTTATCAAGGTCGGAATTAACAACAGCAAGAGCCTCTGTCCAAAGCCTGTGCTCACAAAGGAAAGATATCTTTTTTTCATGATTATCCATTAATGCAGCTGCTTCGGCGTAGCGTCTTTTTTGTAACAAAGCAGAAATAAGAATATCTTTGACTGACTTTTCTTGGTCTTTATTTTCAATACAATTCAATGCTTGGGAACAATCGCCATTTTTTGCAAAACATTCAGCTGCGCCCAAATTATCGCCAAAATGAAGTTTAACAATAGCAGCTTCAAAAAAGAGACCATTCTTGGTTAAATAGTTTGCATATGATTCGCTAATTCTAAGATAGATGTTGCTGTGCTTGTTAGTAATGAGACTGAGAGCCTGGGAATAATAAATAAATTTTTTTATTAATTTTAAAATGAAATAATACTTTTGGTTAAAAAATGATGAAAATAAAATAAGTACCTGTTTATGAAGATAATGAGTGTTGACTAAGTTTAGAAGTTCGATTTCCTTTTCAGGATTATTCACAATATAACGAATTGCTTCTTTGGGTCTATTTATATGCATGTTAATCGAATACTTCATCAAATTTTCTTCCATGCTAAAATAAATAAAAAATTTTTATTTTTCTCCTACTTATAGAGAAAGTATTGTGATTATAAATAAATCAAAAAGATTTCAAAAAAAGTGTCAATTGATTCTAAAAAAAAAAAAACCCACACAAAGTGCAAATTAAATGGTCACTCAATAAAAACCACTGTTCAAAATTGGATTAAAACCAAGACGGTTAAAAACGGTTTAAACCAGTGGTTTAACCACCCTGGTTTTAACCAAACAACCATTGATTCCGGAGCCTTTATTTGTGTCAATGTTTTGTGTTCGGTTTATTGATACTCAGGTCATTTCTATATATCTGACGTTGAAGGTTTATTATTGTCAAAGACGTTCTGAGAATAAATAATAGTATTTATCTTGTGTTCCGAAGAACAGAACGTCTTTAACAATAGTAAACCTTCAACGTCAGATATATGGGGCATTCCACGCCAAATCGACCACTTTTGAACCCGACCATTTTGATTTGGCTGAAACTTTGTCATCTTTTGTACTCTATTGAAAACGTGTTTGAGAATTTTTTCAGATTTACGACCCAGCCAAAAAAAAGTTATAGCATTTTCAAAAAACATCGATTTTTTTTTAAATAACCGTAAAACCGTCAAAAATTAACTTATCGGGACGATTTTTTTTTTGAAATTTTTGTCTTTAAATGTACTTTTCAGAAAAAAATATGACAAAATTTTACAGATTCATCTTGAACGTTTTTTTTGACATTTTCGTAAAAAAACAAAAATTTCGGGATGAATGACACTTTTTTTTAATTTTTTTTTAAAAAAACTTTGATTTTTTCTACAAATTCTCTGAAAATTTCAGAGTGGGATTATTTCGCGTTCTATTTTTTTTATTTTTGAAAAAAAAAAATTTTTTTCTCCGCTTATTTATCATAACGGTGCTCTTAAATTCTCCAGGATTGACTGAGATTCTAGAAAATTGAAGAAAAATAATAATAATAATAGTTAGGGGTGATGAAAATCGAGAAAATTCCATTTATCCTGAAAAAATTAGAAATTAGTTGTGTATTCAACTACTGAAGAATTTGAAGCGTCAAGTAAAACCTTAGAAACCTGGGCGTAACTAGGGGGGTGCCGGGGGCCTGACCCTCCCCAGAAAGCTTCTTGCCCCAAGAAAAATTGAGAAAATATGGGGCTTTCCAGGCCCACTGGAAGATGGCTGGTCCCATGGCTCCCCTTTAATTTTTCTTGGGGCAAGGAGCTCTCTGGGGAGGGCCAAGCCTCCCCGGCACCCCCTAGTTACGCCCAGGTTTCTAAGCTTTTACTTGACGCTTCAAATTCTTCAGTAGTTGAATACACAACTAATTTCTAATTTTTTCAGGATAAATGGAATTTTCTCGATTTTCATCACCCCTAACTATTATTATTATTATTTTTCTTCAATTTTCTAGAATCTCAGTCAATCCTGGAAGAATTTAAGAGCGCCATCATGATAAATAAGCGGAGAAAAAAAAATTTTTTTTTTTTCAAAAAAAAAAAAAAATAGAACGCGAAATAATCCCACTCTGAAATTTTCAGAGAATTTGTAGAAAAAATCAAAGTTTTTTATAAAAAAAAAAATTAAAAAAAAAAGTGTCATTCATCCCGAAATTTTTGTTTTTTACGAAAATGTCAAAAAAACGTTCAAGATGAATCTGTAAAATTTTGTCATATTTTTTTCTGAAAGGTACATTTAAAGACAAAAATTTCAAAAAAAAAATCGTCCCGATAAGTTAATTTTTGACAGTTTTACGGTTATTTAAAAAAAAAAATCGATGTTTTTTGAAAATGCTATAACTTTTTTTTGGCTGGGTCGTAAAATCTGAAAAAATTCTCAAACACGTTTTCAATAGGGTACAAAAAGATGACAAAGTTTCAGCCAAATCAAAAATGGTCGGGTTCAAAAGTGGTCGAGTTGGCGTGGAATGCCCCATATATAATTAAGGAGTTTCCAACATAAAAATAGATCATTTCGTCATAGCGTGTTTGATTACCCCTAAAGACAATCGGACCACTAATGGCCCTTCCCCTTGTACTAGTTGCGTTTCAACACAGAAAAGATTAATTAAATAAAAATTTTATTGACTACTTTTGGGATTTTAGTTAAACTCTGTGCTTCTAAGGGGAAAATAAATTTTTCAATAATTTATTTTTTTTATGAGTCTTATAGGTCAAAGCCCGTGCCCCCACAAAAAGAAAAACATTTTGAAAAATATATACACCATGAGGGTGTTATTTTTTTTGGTGGGCCAAGCGCCCGGGAATAATAATATCTTATTCAAACATAGAGATCTGGAAAAATATTTAACTATTGAAAAATATATTTTCTTGAAGTAAAAGAAATTAAATATTCTGTGACGATTCATTAAGGTTATGGAGAAAAAAGACAGCGACTGCTTTCCAAATTAAAATAATTTTTTGGCAAATATTTCGGAATGCCTAACGCAATCCATCATCAGCGGATCAAATTATACAATTGGGGAGTATTTTTCAAAATTATAAAACGACACAAGAAGCCATTCTATATACGGAGGGAGGTTTGATGGGCAAGTCATTTAGGGAAAAATTATATCTTTATATATATATATATATACTTTAAAATTTTCCCACCTGGCAGTGACCGTGCACGTTTTAATACTTAGATAAATAATTGTATCATATATATAAGATATAATAATTTAAAATAAAGAATGGCTTCTCATGTCGTTTTCGAATTTTGAAACACACTCCACAATCGTATAATTTGATGCATTGAGAATGGATTGCGTTAGGCATTCCGAAATATTTGACAATAAATCATTTTAATGTGGAAAGCAGTAGCTGTTTTTTTTTTTTCTTCATAACCTTAAATATATTTTGTTTTTTTCCATTTGGAATTTAGGCTGGAAACCCAAAAGGCTGACCTATCCTCTGTCACCTCCAGTACGCGATCCTGCGTGTGAAAGCAAACTTTTCAACGAAATTGACCATAGCGTGCCATTCCTTTGAGGATGTACTTTTTTTTATAAATCCTCTTTAAAGATTTTATTCAAATTCATTTGTTAATAATTTTTTAAATAAATTGAGCGTTATCCGCTTAAAACACACTCATATGATTAATTCATTGTTTGTTTTTTTTTAATATTAAAAATTTTTAATGGAAATTTTTATAGTTCAAATGTAAAATAGAATTCCAATAAAGATTTACATCTTTTTTTTATAAAAACAATGAAATAATCACTTGGGAAAATGCATTGGTTTGCTCTATCTTTGTCATTCACCGTACAGTGAGGGACAATATTAAGTCCCACCCATGCGTATTCTACTTGTGATTATTTCATTGTTTTATAAAAGAAAATGAAAATCTTTATTGGAAATTTTCTAGGTGTGAATCATGAGAGTTTCCATTAAAAAATATATATTTTTTTAAAAACAATGAAATAATCACAAGTAGAATACGCATGGGTGGGACTTAATATTGTCCCTCACTGTACATATACAGTAGAACCTAGCTTAACGAGTGACGTTTCGCATAACTAGTACAGAACTTGGACTTCGTCAAAATAATAGTTTGTTCAATTAGTTTATAATTTGGCTTTAATATTTAATATTTGCGCACTTTTTACAATTTACAAAAAAAAAAATTAAATTAGATATTTAATGTTATTATATATATTAAAGGTTTTTTATTAAAAACTATCAAATTTTCCAATCTTAATAATTAATTACATATTAGGAACATGATGAAATAAACTCTATTTCACAAATATCGACCTTTTGATTCCAGTAGCATCGTAGTATATCATGGGATTGCACATTCTCTCAAACTTGTGTTATATGTACATGAATAAAAATTAATTGAATTAACTATTAAGAAGATAATCAGGAAACAGATTCGTAATTTTTTGTGTGAAAAGTTTATTAAACACTTGAAAAAATATCCCCGAAGAAAAAGCCATAAGAGAGTATTTGGTGGATATGGAACGCATTATCGTATTTTACATTAATTTGTATGAAAAAAATTGTTCGCATAACGAGTGTTTCGCTTTACGAGTTTGATTCTGGAACGAATTATTCTCGTTAAGCGAGGTTCCACTGTATTTGATTATCTTTGAAAGTGGGAGAGGTATAAAAATTTAACTTGAAAAATCCTCACCTTTTTAATTGATTCAAAAATGGTAAATAGTCTTGAAGATCATATTTGAAATTCAAAGCAATGAAATATGCCAATTCCAAGTTGTATATGCCCAGAGCTTCGTTATAAAGATTTAGAGGGTTTGTCAAATTTTTTAAATAATTCAAAGCTTTTACGGCATCCATGTTAGTTTTTGAAGTGGGAGGATTCTTGCTCAATTCATATATAATTTCAAGTGCTTCTGGAATTCGGTTTTGTTCAACTTTTGCCATTAAAATCGGTTCAGTATAAGTGTGTAATGATAGATTTAGCATTTCTTCAACCAATGAGTGGTAAGTGGCGGGAAGCTGTAAAAAAAACGCAATATATAAGAATTTTATATGTATGAATTGGAATAATTAAACATTAAATTCATTCTTAAAATTAATAAAATAAGAAATTACATATACAAAATTTAAATTGCGTATGATAGCCGCGAGGGAAAATTGAATAATTACATATTTACTAATTAATATATCCAAAAAAGTAAGGGTGTGCCGCCGGGAGTTGAACCACTGATCCGCCAATTTGTACTCGGTGTGCCCTTACCACTAAACCACAGGAGGGTGGTTCAACTCCCAGCGGCACACCCTTACTTTTTTCGGGTATATGAATTAATAAATATTTAATCACATTCTTAAAATGTTTATTTGCCAAAAATATTTTAATTTGTTTTTAAATTTTATTGACTGAAAATAATAAAATTACCTCTTCACGTAAATCTTCATTTTCCTTGAAATCAGAGATAAAAAGAGTAAGCCAATGAGGTTCAATCTCCTGTATGAAAATTCTCATATCCTCAAATAAATTTATGATGCTCTCTTTGCTAAAGATGGAACTCATATTTAATCGATGCTTTCGGCAGATTTCAAGTGCTTTACGATATTCTTTTTTTGTAATATATTTTTTTATAACTTGTAGTGTAATGTCTCTTGGATTAATCAATTCTAAATTGCCTCTTGGTAATTGCAAAACAATCTCACTTGATCCGCCAAAACCGATTATAATTTGGGAGTGATTTTCAATTTTACGACCTTTATCAATGGTGGTTTTGAAATTTTGAACTAAATTATTATCGAGTTTAATTATGATAAGTCGATGCTTCGTGTTAGTTACTAGTAAAAAGTCTGAAGTTAAAAAATACGAAGTGACATTTGTTGCAACTCGCTCCTCATTTATATAAAATAAACCTAAGGACGGATCCAGGCTAAATAAATCTTTAGTTTGAGGAGAATAGGAGAGATCAAGACATGGAAAAGGAAACCGAATGTTATTCAAACTTTCAAAATTTCCATCATTGAAATACACTATACTTTCTCCAATTTTATTTGAGTAGAGAGCTTTGTCATTACTGCGTTCTGAATAAATCGTCACACAAGTCAAATTTTGACTGGTGAAATTCCTAAAAAAAAAACAAATTTAATTAGATTAAAAATAATTGTAAGCGAGCAGAAAACAAATCTGAATAAATGTGGGATTGTACAATTTTTCATTTAAATATCTCAAATATAGGAAGATTTATTTGTATTTGGGCCAAGTTTTAATAAGCCACCACTACCTTGGCCCAAATACAAATAAATCTTCCTAGTGAGTGGTGAGGATATCCAGGAAGCCAAAAACAATAAAGAAAATTATATTTATCTTTATTTCATATGTTTGTCGACGTTTCGGCCGATATTCCGGTCTTCATCAGGACAAATGCTGTTAGTCTAGAGCTCATAGAGGCTCTTGGCAACTCCTGACAATGTGTTTGAGCAAACATTCGTCGGATGTCATGACTTCTGGTTCAATAGTGAACCAGTTGCCAAGAAGCCTCTATGAGCTCGAGGCAAACAGCATTTGTCCTGATGAAGGCCGGAATATCGGCCGAAACGTCGACAAACATATGAAATAAAGATAAATATAATTTTCTTTATTGTTTTTGGCTGCCTGGATATCCTTACCACTCAATAGATATTCAGCCACTCCTCCTGAAATTAATCATAAATCTTCCTATATTCAATAAATCTGAATATTCAACTCGAATTAATAGAAAAAACTTCTTCATATGCGGGTGTTTCAAAAAGAACTTAAAAACTTTGAAAATTCATATAAATTTAGTCAGAGAACTTATAGAGGTGATTGTAGTGTTAATTTGTAGGGAAACCCACCAAATTTTGATTCGCTTAGCTAGTGCCGAATCGCAGTATTACGAGCACTAGCGGCAATATAGCTATCTTCACTGGACCCGCTAGCTGGGTGTTTTGGCTTGAAGAATCAAAGTCATATAAATTTATCCAAAGAAGCTACAGAGCTGGTTTTAGTGTTGTTTAAAGGGAATCACATCAAGTTTTTTTTTACCTCAAACTAGAGATGTTCTATGTGGCTTAGGTTTGTTATCCTGCACACATCTCACTGGTAGTCAATTTCTTCCCAAACTCTTTAGTTTAAGGTAAAAAAAGCCTTTGTTTTTGTGTGTGTGTTTCCCTTTAAAAAACTCTAAAACTCTATAGGTTCTTTGAATAAATTTATATGACCTTGATTCTTCAAGCCAAAACACACAGCTTGCACGCTCGGGTCCAGTGAAGACAGATATTTTTAACTCAACTGCCTCTAGTGCTTGTGATAGTGCGATTTGGCACTAGCGGACTAAGCGGGTCAAAAGTTTCCCTACTAATTGACACTACAATCACCTCTGTATGTTCTCTGAATAAATTTATATGAATTATCAAAGTTGTAAAGTCCTTTCTGAAACACCCCATATATTTATATGCGAGTGAGAGAAGGTAATTAGTTGAGAAAAGGAACAGAAAATAATTATCTTTAATTCTTTTGTCGGTGTCTTTCAAAAGTATCAGGATGATTGTTTGGGCACATCGCCCTAGAAGAAGCCAAGAAATCAGACTCTTTTGGTGTAGTCTTGAAGAAGAGGGAAATACTTTTTTTGGAGTTTATTTTCTCAACTGAATTCCTTCTCTCTCCTCTTATCCGTATCCGATATTCAGCCAATATATATTTCTAATTTCAACAACTTGTAAATCGAAGCACTCCACCAATCATACAACACCATCCCTAGATGATACAGTAAGAAGGCACCAAGATGTGTGAAAGATATATACTATATATATTCTAGTTACCTGATCTCATAGGATTGATCTTGAATTTGCCATATTTCAAAGTTATTTTCATTCACATTGGTTGAAAATAATACAAAATTTGAAATCCATACAAAATGATAAATTATCATATCTGGTTGAACTGGCAGATCGATGATGTGAATAATCTCATATTTATTATTTGTATCTGTGTATTTCAGACGGATTAGTTGATTTTTTACATTAAGAACCATGAGTTCGTTTGGCTCGTAAGAAGGAGGGGCGAATGCCACATACTGAATGTGCGAATCAAGTGTTACGCTATGTTGAGCCATTGGTGGCGAGATAACTTGCTCTCTGAACGAAGTCAACAATAAATTAGCTAAAACAGAAAATCAAAGATAATAAATATTTTAAAAATTTTATATTTTGACTTAGTTCAATGAGCGCCACAATTGAGTCCCCACCTGGGAGCTAGAGCCTTGAATATATATGGTAAAATAAAATCCCAGATCATTGAAATTATTTCACTATATACCATTTACTCAAGCTCCCAGGTGGGGACTTAATTGTGGCGTTCACTGTACCTGGTATATAACAAAACCATACCAAATAAAAGGCTTCCACTTTTCTTATAATTTCTGGAAGTTGATCAGAAGCTTGATAAAACATTTTTTATTTTGCAATTTAACTTTTCTTAAGCCCAACTTGCTCTGAATGATTGTAAGGAGGGCTCAAAATTTTGGAAAACAGTCCATAAACGAGCTAAAAATAAAGATCGAATATTTGGAGCTATATTCCTGAGAGTTTAAAAATTATAATGAAAATGCTCAAAACCATCGTTTGAGTAAAAAATTTTCTAAGCTCTGCTTTAAAGGAGTTTAAAAAGTATTATTTATATATAACATGTTGATTGAAAAAAAGGAAAATCCGGAAAATTTAAAAAATGAATTTCCATATATTCAAAGACAGAGGCAGCAAAAAGAATAAATAAAAATTAATTTAATTTGCCAACGTTTGGATGTTCATTAAATAGATTTCAAAATATAAGCTTTAAAGACAATCTCAAATTCTTTTAATATAAGAGAATAAAAAAATTAGAATAAATCAGTTTTTTTGATTGGCCCAATTTTACTGTTGGCAAATCAGCCTAACTTTGAACGATAAGCTTGGAATGTCAACTTCATTAAAGAATGTTGGAAGCTAGTCGTTTAAAGTCAGGTTATTTTAGGGGATGAGTCTAAAATTGGAAGATGTTCATAGTAAAATTAATAAATTCAATGAATACCTAAATTCGAAATTGACAAGTGATAGATGTATATATATATATATAACAATTTTGTTTGTTTTTTTGTTGGTGGGCCAAACATACCTTGGCGCCCGGGAATCAAATTCAGGATCTCCAGCTTTTCTGGGATATCGGTGTGCTACCCTTTGCATAATATTATACAACGGTTAAAAATCCTTGGTTATTGTATTTATTTTTTTAATTAAATTTTCTCCACATATAATTGTATATATATATATCATATTTTTAGAGTGCTTTGACGTTGATAACCGAAAGGTGATTTTTTCAAATATTGTGATATCGCCGAAGCCACATCACAACAATGGTATATTTGTCTAAGGAATTCGTTTTTTATTAAATTTATTATAATACTCCAGACCATACCATTAGAATGTTTTTGATTAAAAGAAGAGATCTCACCAACAAAAAAACATACACTCTTGTTAAATATATATATATGACTCAGTTTAAGTCCGAATCGAAGTATTTTGAATACTAATATCTTATTTAAATATATAGGTCTAGAAAAATATTTAACTAGAAAAAAAAAACTTACAGCCATCGATAACTGCGATTGAACAGGGATCATCCAAAGTGTTACGCAAACTGTGGTCAACAACAGCAACCCAGAAGTACTTTAAATGACATGTTTTTGTAATAACATGCATGACATTTGGAGATTTGATATCCCAACTGAAGTCAAACAGCCGGGATAAACTATTTTTATATTGAAGTGAATTCTTCAGCATCCAATGATTATTCAAAACGGTCCATATTTGAATTCGTCTTTTCTTCGTATTGTACCCAAATTGCTAAAACATTTAGAGTGTTGTTCCATTTTAAACCTTTAATTTCCTGAGATATCAGCATCTTCAGCGAGTAAAGATTCGTTTAATGTTAGTCCATTTGTTTCAATCAACTGCAATCTCATGTCGATTTGCGGTTCTTTTCACAGTGATGAAAACTCTATCATTGGCATTGTAAGTTATAAAACTGTACAAGCCATAAAAGTGAACACCTAAATATTGTAGAGTTCCAGCGGAACTATCGCATTCTTAAGTGCCTGAAATTATCTTTCGTTAGGACATTTGTCGCTAAGAGATCTCC
>JAKCPI010000367.1:0-190075 GCA_023213315.1 Euborellia annulipes | reverse complement strand
TTATAACTTTGATAATTAAATGCACGTTTTGAGTATAATATAAAATATATTTATTATAAAAGACTTATTGAATAGGAATTAATTACATTGAATGTTGAATGTTTATCAACTGACTATAATTGATTTTCTAATAATTAGTTAATTATTTATTCTAATTGTTTTTAAATTTATTGAGTCTAATTTCATGTGGCTATTGCCAATTTATGAAAGTTATATTAATTCTCCCCCACTAATAATTTCGAAGGAGATATTAATAGCGGAGGTAATCTTGTAGATATTGAGGAGTCTGGCGCTGTCGCTCTGATCTTCTTGGTTCGGTCCGAGGAGTGCTCCCTTCTGGCTGAACAATTGTTTGTCGAGCGGACGCTGTCTGTGCTTGTTGAGTCTCTGTATAACTATAGAAGGGATGTGGTATATTTTCGTTCGAAGTTGTGGACTCGGTGCTTGAATTCCGGTGGGGTGCAAAGGTAACCGATTTATTAGGGATGAGTGTTTTGCGTAGCTGGTCGATGTGCCTCTTGTAAATGTAGCCGTTGTCCAGTTTTATGAGATAATGGAGACTTCCATATTTTCTGATTATTGTGCCCAATCGCCAAGTCCATTTTGCATTATGAAAGTGGCGAGATTGCACTCGGTCTCCGACGTTGTATGAACGGGTTCCTGGGATGAGTATGGATTTTTTTTGTTCCGGTGCGGGCTTTATTACATCTAATTGGATTCGTAGTTTCCTTTTTAGATATAGTTCTGCTGGGGATTTCCCTTCTGCGAGTGGAGTTGCTCGGTATCTGAGTAGAATCTTTTGAATTTTTTGATGGATGGTAAGGGGTTCGGATTGCATCGCTTTCAGGCGATTCTTGAGAGTCTGTACGTTCCGTTCTGCGAGTCCATTCGTTGCGGGATGTCCTGGGGCTATAAATTTCTGAAGTATGCCGTTTGATGTACAAAAATTTTTGAAAGTTTCACTTGTAAAAATGGTAGCATTATCTGAGACAAGGACTCTGGGAAAGCCATGCGTGGTAAATATTTTTTCTAAAAGTTGAATGGTTTTGTAGGACGTTGGTGCGTCATTAATTATTTCGACTTCTTTCCATTTTGATTTTGCATCAACAATAACTAAAAAATATTTGTCTTCGAAAGGTCCTGCATAATCTATATGAATTCGATCCCAATTTTCTTGAGGTTCTTCCCAGGAATGTATAGGGGCTTTAGCTGGATTTGTCTTGATTAATGCGCATGCTTCACACGATTTTGCCAAGTTTTCGATAGCCCGATCAATTCCTGTCCAAATGCAGTATCGGCGTGCTAATTGCTTCATTTTCGAAACACCTATGTGAGTGGAATGGAGTTCTTTGAGAATTGCTGGTTGTAATTTTTGAGGGATAACTACGCGCTGGCCTTTAAATAGTATTCCATTATCAAGTGTATATTCGGATTCGTGCGATTTATTTTTGATAAGATCATATTTAATTTTTGAAAGAATGATATCTTTGTCCGTTTCTTGAGCAATATTTTGTGCAGTGATTTCATTAGAAGAAATTTGAAATATTGAAGAATAGCATATTTGATGAACTTCTTCATTGATAAGCGCGTCCATGGTGATCTTGGTTTGTTGAACTGGAGCTCTGGATAAACAATCAACGTTAGTATGGTCGCTGCCCTTTTTGAATTTGACTTCATAGTCAAAGCCAGATAAAAACGAAGCGTATCGAAGAAGACGAGCTGATGTCATGGCTGGTAATTTTGATGTTTGATGAAAAATTCTAGTGAGAGGTTGATTATCAGTAATAATTTGAAACTTTCGTCCATATAAGTACATAAAGAAATGACTTATTGCAAATACAATTGCAAGAGCTTCTCTATCAAGTTGACTGTAGTTGCGCTCGGCTACTGTTAACGATCTTGATGCGAATGCGATAGGTCTTTCCTGGCCGTTGATTTCATGAGATAAAACTCCTCCGATTCCTGTAGGACTGGCGTCGCAGGCAACGATTAATGGAAGGTCCGGATCATAAAGGGTAAGTACTCTTTCACTTGAAATTTCATTTTTGATCCTTTTGAAAGCTTCTTCACATGCCGTTGTCCAAATAAATTTTGAAGACTTCGTGAGAAGATTCCTTAGAGGGTAAGTCATTGATGAACAGTTGGGGATAAATCGAGAATAATAAGTGACCATTCCAAGAAATCGACGAACTTCATCGGCGTTAGTTGGCCTGGGCATTTCAACGACTGCTCTAACCTTTTCTGGAGATTTTAAAATTTGATTTTGCCGAATAATATAACCAAGGTATTGTATTTCTTTTTTAAAAAATTCACATTTATTTTTATTTAGATGTAAATCATTATTCTTTAAGCGAATAAGACATTGTTCAAGTCGAAATTGGCATTCTTCTCTGGTACGTCCATAGATTATTATGTCGTCAAAGTAAGACATCGTACCATCTAATCCTTGTAAAATCTGGTCTAGAATCCGGTTAAATTCACTTGGAGCCGTCTTGATACCAAAAGAAAGGCGATTCATCAGGTAAGTACCCCTATGAGTGGAAATCGTTTGAATAGATCGACTTTCTTCATCCATTTTTACATGTAGATATGCTTTATATAAATCTAGTCGGCAATAATAATTAGAATTACGTAGATTGTTGAGAATTTCTTCGATTCGTCGAATTGGGTAGTGTGCCGATTTGAGCTGAGGGTTGACTCCAATTTTATAGTCTACACAAAGACGAACTTTTCCATCTGGTTTGGGTACGATTACTAAGGGTGATCCCCAATCACTATGATCGACTTTTGAAATTATTCCTTCTTCTTCAAGTGAATCGAGCTCTTCTTCAACTTTTCCCCTGAGGGCATATGGCACTTCACGGGCACGTAGAAAAATGGGTTTAGATTCTTTACGAAGGTGGAGAGAACATGTGACGTCAGGAATACAACCAACTTTTTGTTCGAAGATTGACGAATATTTTTGCATTATTTCTTCAACTGGGTCGATTTGATGAATTTGATTGTTGAAATGTCGATCTAAATGATCAATTTCTTTCAAGTCGATATTTAGATGCCGAATCCATGTTCTTCCTAGTAAGGGTGAAAAATTATCCGGGACGACGTAAACCTCTTCTTTTGAAATTTTATCTTTGTATCGCACATTCACATTAATTTTTCCATGAGGTACGAATACATTATCGGTGTAAGATCGAAAGGCAATTGTTGATTTTTCAAGTGGGATATCGATATTAAGTCGTTGATATTGTGAACGAGGAAGTAAGGTAAAACCTGCTCCTGAGTCCACTTCGAATTGTTGAGGACGGCCTTCTATTTCAACAGTTACGAAAAATTTTCCTGAATCTCTTCTTGTTGCGTTTTGATTTTCAAAAATGTCTAAAATCTGGTGAATTCCATAATCTTGTTGAATTTCGACCTCTTCGATTGATTTTGTTGAATTTCGAAAATTTTGATTTGTTGATGAAGTAAGCAAAGAGCGAATACAAACTCGTTGAACATGTCCGGTACGGCCACACGATTTGCAATGAAGAGATTTTGGATCAGTTCGACAATTATTTGCTTTGTGATTATCCCTGCCGCATCGAATACATAAATTATCTATTCCTAGTCGATGATAATCAATTCGTGATCTTGACGGTGATCGAAATTGCTTTATGTTAGAATTTGAAGTTGATCGTCTTCTATAATTTAAATAGTTTTGATTTTCCCGGTCAAATTTTCGACTTTGATGTGAATTTGTAATTTTGTTTACTTCCAATTTTGAATCTGATGTTCGAGGTTGTTTTGAACCAAGCTCACGACTATCGATTCTTGCGGCTTCTAAAGCGATAGCTTTTTGAACGATTGCTTCAAATTCTTTGACTTCTGATTGTAAAATTTGTTCACGGATTGAATTGTCATGGATGCCCCTTATAAATTGCGCACGTAGAAAAATTTCAGAGATATTAATTTTACATTCACATGGTGAAATAAAATCACATTCATTAATATCGCGTCGGAGGGTTGCGACATATTCGGATATTGTTTGATTTTCTTTTTGATAAATTAATAAAAATCTGTGTTGGGCGACTAATATGTTCTTTTTCGGACATAAATGTTTTTCTAATGTTTCAATTATTTGATCATAAGTGAGTTCAGATGGATCTTTTTGTGGAGGGTTTTTTAAACTCTTTTACTACATTTTGGAATAATAAAAGTTGGGTTTGCTTTTGGAATTTGGCTTAACTAAGGATTTCTCTGCGTTGTTAAGGTAAATATTTTGAATATTTTTTTTTTCTTTTTTTATTTTATCGAAATGGTCAAAACGCGTAGCCAATGTAGGCTTGGGACTAGAAGTATAGGTGTAGGAACCGATGATAGGTCATGTCCAGAAGATGATAGTGTAGAGAGACTTAATCAGGTGATTTGTAATTTAGAGAGCGAATTAGCTCGGCTTCGGGATGAGTTAGATTCGATTAAAAATGTTATTGGCCAAGGACAGGGAGATTCGGATGTCTGTCAGGGAAGTGAAATTATGTTAAATAATTCAGATATAGTTAGGGGGATTAGTGATCGGGTTTTGATATTAGGCGATAGTTTGTTTAAATATTCGGCTTCTTATGTAGCATCTAGTGGGTTTAAATCCTGGTATTTTCCTGGGGTGAGATTTGAACAGTTAGCTGACATTGTAGAGGGTTATGTAGGAGGTGGAAGGGATTTAGTGTTTGTCCATGTAGGTACGCATAATATTTATGATGCTAGTCCAGAAATATTTAGGTGGAAATTTGATAGGTTAGTTAATTGTCTTCGGGATAAATTTAACGGGGCAAAATTTATTTTTAATGGGATAGTCTATAGGAGAGATGTTGATTTTAGAAGAATTGATTGGGCCAATGACATTTTGAGTAGAGTCTGTTCTCAGTATGGTTGTACGTTCAAGAATCCAAATAGTTACCTAAATTGTAAGGATTTGGGGAGGAATGGAATTAATTTAAATAGGTCTGGTTCCTACAAGTTAGGGAAGGTGTGTGTTGAGACAATATTAGAGAATCAAAAAAACTAGATGGAGGGGTAAGAGGACAACTACTTTAGTCAGTAAGAATATGGGGTTTAAAGTGTTAGTCCTTAATTGTAGGAGTATATTAAACAAAATTCTGTAGGATCTGGAATTGATTTGTGGAACGGTTTGTCTGTCAATACTTGGGATTATAGTCCTCTGCCCCCTATGATTAAATCTATAATCAATTTTGTCAAGTCCTAATGTGCTAGTTGTGTGAAATTTTTATTTAGTTCTTGATCGCAGAGAATAGTTGAGGTAGAGAGGTCATACCATCCTTGTTAAGGTTTTGGCCAGGTTTTCCTTAACAGCTTAAGGCGAATGTCGGGATGGCTAATGCGACGTTTACTCCTGGTCTCGTGGCTTGCGTGAATTTTTTAATATTGTTTTTTTTTTATATTTCTTTCGATGGAAATGCATGAACATGTTGATTGTTAATGAGCATACATTTCTATTTATTTATTTTGTTTTATTTTTTTTATTTTTTTTTTCTTTTTCTTTTTTCCTTTTGTTTTGTTTTGTTTTGTTGTATTTGTTATTGTATTTAAATTTGTATTGTGTTTGTTGGACCTAGCCACCGAGGACTGGTGCCTCTAAGCGGGTCGTAATAAATTTATTTATTTATTTATTTATTTAAAGCGAAACGAGTAATTTAAAATGCGTTGATCCTATTGAGTTAATAAATAGTTGTTTCGAACGATTCTTGTCTTCGAAAATTCCCTTCATTTTTACATAATTCTCAAATCTTTGTTTATATAATTTGAAATTTTCTTTTTCTGGATTGAAATTTTCAAAGGGTAAGAGAAGGGTTCCTGATAAATTTGATGGTGGATTTTGACTTGAATTAATTGGTTGATTTAATATTGATTGAATAATTTGTTGCTGGCTCTTATTAAATGCTTCTAATATTTGCGCAAATTGGGTCGCATCCATTTTAAATATTTATATATTAAAGATATTATAAGTTATTTACCTTATTTTATTTGATAAATTTTTATTTCGATTGTTTTTGATTTTCGATTCGATTTATAATATTTTGCTTTTAAATTCTTCCGGTTTTATCCTCGTCGCCAATTTTTGTTATAACTTTGATAATTAAATGCACGTTTTGAGTATAATATAAAATATATTTATTATAAAAGACTTATTGAATAGGAATTAATTACATTGAATGTTGAATGTTTATCAACTGACTATAATTGATTTTCTAATAATTAGTTAATTATTTATTCTAATTGTTTTTAAATTTATTGAGTCTAATTTCATGTGGCTATTGCCAATTTATACCTTTTCTTTGAAGGGTCAATACCCCTCCATTCTCTGCGGTTATAAGTCGTCCATACATGTTTATAAAAGGGTGTTTGGAATTTCAAACAAGCACCTCCCCCAAATTTTACACCAGTAGACACGCCTCTCGCCCCCCCTCCCCCGCCCCTTTCCATATTCAATTTTAACATCCCCATTCAATCATCTTCAGATCCGTTCTCACGCTTAAAGGGTGGATTTGTGGCTGTTTTCGAAACATATGACGTCACAAAAATAATCCCAATAATTCAATTTTGAAAGCTCGCTAGTGCAATTAAAATGGAAATTATGGTCATTTTAAATGTCATTTAAATCATCGGAACAATATTGAATATTTCGAAATGGACGAAAAATATTCAAAATATCCTTTGTTAACCGAATTATATCACCATTGGTCAATATTCATAAGCTTAGATTTTATTCACTAAATTCTAATTATTAAAGGAGTTTGCACAAATCTTTTTAATATGCATCATATATATGCAAATAAAAATTATATACCCTACACCAAATTAAATTAAATTTATTACTTTTCATATTTGCAAATCTATTTTAATAAAAGTTCTAAGCTAAATAATAGAAAAAATACATAAAAACCATTCTCTGTTTAACAAAATCGAATGATATGCATCTATGATCAAATGGCAAATTTAATTTTTTTTGACGGTCAAGGCCATATCCTTATTTATTTAAATTAATTGGTAGCCAATATAATTTAAATAGATTTTATCGTTTAGCTGTAACTTTGACCTCTAGTTAGATTATAATTACCTCTAAGAAGCAAGTGATAAATAAAAGAAATTAAAGTTAATTGTTCACGTTGAAAAATCACACGAAAATTGCTAAATCGTATCATAAAGGCCATAAAATGACAAATTTGATATGATTACTTCTATCAGTAAAAATGTAGCTTTAATAATTAATTTATTTTATGAATTAATCCCTTTAATCCGTTTTTAGCTTACTTGTTAGTATTTAGGAAAAAATGAAAACTCAATCTTCTTTCTCTCTTGACATTTTCATTTGATTGGAAATTTTATAATCACTTTTTAAACAGAATTGGAATTGGGTGGTGATAATATTAATGCGAGATTATTTTCCACCCAAATAAAAAAAAAATGTTAAATTCATAAAATACAAATGAAATTCTTTAAAAAGAAATAAATAGAAAATGTTAATAGAAATCTTTTTTCAGTGATACGTAAAAAGTAATTAATACAGCCTTCCCTCTCTAAGATAGGCAGAAAATAGGGACATTGTGTTGGGTACAGCTTTTCTAGGAGGAAAATCTTTTTGCTTTCTTCGTGATAATAAATCTGAAAACGGCCAGACTATAATTATATATTATCAAGTACAAAATAAAATGGGAAATCAGCGTAATAGATAGATTTACTTTTATTTTTATTTTTCTTGTAAAAAAAGTCTGTGAATTGAACTAAATTTCGTCACCATTCGATAAGTATAGACTATATCGCCTGCTGAGAATCAAAGAGGCGAAAGTCCGAAATTCAACAATTTAAGAAAAGGCGTTTGAAATTTTTGTAAACACATAGGCCTACAATTAAATAACCGGGCAACAAATAGGCCTGAATCAATAGCAAAGAGTGGAAATATATTTTCGACACTCAAAAGACAACGTTTCGTAAAATTAACTCAAAAATTGAATTTTAATGTCTTATGACTGTGAAAATCTAATCAGGAAGCCGAAGGAACATTGCAGCCAGGAGATTAAATAAAAAATCTTTTATTGTATTTTTATTTGCCGATGTTTCGATCGTCTATCACGACCTTCATCAGGGCAAATAATTGTCAACAATACACGATCTTAGGTATTTTAATGTTAAGTGATTATATACAATTTCTTTTTTAATTTTATATACATATACATGTATATATTCATTGTATATGATTACAGTAAACATTAAAATACCTAAGATCGTGTATTGTTGACAATTATTTGCCCTAATGAAGGTCGTGATAGACGACCGAAACGTCGACAAATAAAAAATTAAATAAAAGATTTTTTTATTTAAACTCCTGGCTGCAAAGTTCTTCGGTTTCCTGATCATAAATTGAATTTTCTTACTTTCACCATTATGATTCTCAGCAGGCGATAGTAAAATCAATTAATCGCCAAATTAAATTGTTATACATATTTATTTAATTTGAAATTAATCGGAGAATAAAGTAAATAATTATATTTTATTACAATAATAAAGTATAAACCCACTTTTTGTTTTAAAAAAGTGTATTAGAAGCCCACTTAAAAACAGAAAATTTTTTACCGACTTCATTACAATAAGTCAAAAAAATGTACATTAAATTAGAATAACAAAGTACGTCCGTATATATATCATGAAAATGTTTTTAGTTTGGATAATAGAATCAGGGTTTATCTGAGATATAAAGACAAGAAATCAAATGGATTTTACTTTACCTTTGATATTCTACCTAATTCTCTTGTTCCTTCTCCTCCAAACTGGATTTTGAAAAATTCCCTGAGTGCTGCATACTCTTTGAAAAGTTAGTGCATCTTTGAAAGAGCAATTGATGTGAATTTAAATATCATAAAATGCCTTAACGAGGGGCGGCTGCATGCTTTGAAGGACTTTATAGCCTTCCGAAGGCTCTCTATTTATTGTAACGACAAACAAATGAGTTAATTGCCCGTAAGAAGCAGGTCCGTTTAGCTTGGAATGTCACCTGATGAATAATCTCCCGGAATCCTGCAGGATTCAGGATTTCACAGACGAATCACTCGTTAAGTTAGCTCTCAGCTACTCTCTTTATATCTATAGATGTATAGATGTATATAGAAGGAGTATGAGACGGTCTGGCTTTCAGGCAATTAACGGTTCGGCATTCAGTCCATAAACACGACCGCTTGCGATGTTTAGTTGTGAGTAGAGAGAGGAAAAAAAGCGAAATTGTTTTTTTCAATCTTCTAACGATTCGCTTAATTTATTGCTATCTTTAAATATGCATACTCAATGATGGATTGTGTCTACTCTTTTCATTTATTGTAGAAATTTTGCGGTAGAAATCTCTTGAAACATTCAACATTCCTATGGGAACATGCATTTTTATCTCAATCGCCCCCTCTAAATCTTGAGCATAGTCAAATTGTCTACTATCTTAAAAATTCAAAATCTTTATTTATTTAAGTATCAGAGGAAGAAAAAACTGCTAATTTTCTATCAAAGATGTTAATATATAAGCAAACTAGGCAAAAGAAATTTTATAAATTTACCAATTAGTTTTAATTAGATAGAGATATTAAAAAGTTTTCTCTACTGATATTTTATAGTTTCTTTTATAAATATTGAGATAGCATCTGAGGCCAATAAACAGAAATTTTCATATTTTCAAGTTGACGTTTCAGTAGCGAAAAGGAATTTTGAAAATCATTAAATAATTTTTTACTTTCTCTTACCTATGTATATATGTAATATATATATAGAGAGAAAGTATTGGATTCATGTCAAAAATTCGATGTCGAGATTTTGATGGATCTTCACGTTTTGAGGTCCCCTGAATCCAAAAAAGTGGTTTTCGCGACATGGTCTGTCTGTGTGTCTGTGAACAAAATATCTCAAGAACGAAAAGAGCTAGGAAGTTGAAATTTTATATTTAAGTTAGGCACCCCATGGGACGTGACACGAAGCTTTTGAACAAAATCGACCAAAGAGTACTAGCACTTTACTGATTCACTTTTTCAGTTTTTTTCGATTTTCTCAAAATTTGCTCCAACGATTTTTTTTTAAATTCAAAAATCAATTATTTTTTAGATTCTCTATAAAATGTATATTCTCATTTTGTGATTGAAATCTTCTGAAGACCACTTTACTCTTGTACTCCATAGAAAAGATAGGAGAAATGGTTGCCATGGTATCAAAATATAAATATTTTCCCATACTTATAAATTTTACATCTTGAATTCAATCGTACCCTACTGTCGGAAACTAAATACATGTCGACACAAAAAATCTGGTGTGACAAGCACAGTACACAACTTTCGATTACCGAAGGTAAGAGAAAGTTGTGTGCGGTGCGCCAGTCACACCAGATTTTTTATATTGATAACACTTATGGTAAAAAATAAATGGAACTTAATTTCAGGTTTATTTTAAAATATTATTTCTAATAACCTGGATATCCTGGAAGATAGGCAACCCGATTGACCAAATTACTACTAACTTGGCCAATATCTTCAATTGTTAAATTTCTTTTGAAACAATATCTGAGAAATTTAATTTTCCTAGAAATTAACAACTGTGCATATGATCCGCAACAATTAATCGAAAAAGATCCTAGTTTTGTGAATTAAAAGTCTTTAAATATTTTCATCGAAGAGAAATACATTCACAACATGGAATATTTAATTTATAAAGGCTTTAATTATTGATAAATATTTAAGAGAGAAAACTAGGCTATAAAAGATAAAAACAATAATTACTCATTCTTTAACTTTATATCTTTTATCTTTGAAAGGATATTTTTTATTCCATTAGATTAGATGCAATAACCTCAACAAAAAATTTATGAATAATATACAACGCTTTTATTTTAATCAATACCTTTTACTTATAAAAACTATTGAAGAAGGAAATGTTAACTATACGAAACGGGCGGATATGAAGATGATACTCTGATAAGAATTTGTCCTGAAAATTTATCACCAAGGTGTTTATGTGTTTCTAAATTTATTATCTTTGGGGAATTCAAACCATGAATTATTAATGAACCAAGAGTTAGTGATTCAGCTATTGGCAGGCGGAGTCCTTGCACTCCTTAAATCATCGAAATACGTATTCTGAAATTGGACCACCCTTGATTATTTTGTTTATCATTCTTCAACAATCCTGGAAGATATGGATTTTATAACCACTTAACTAACTATTCCATCCATCTAAACTAAACTTTTATAATATGTCCCTGGATGTGTGAGGAACTAGAGAATACATGCTTTATCTGGGCAATAAGGCTGATGGAAAGAGGGTTTAGATCTTAAAAAATTATTCTCCCAGAATCTGCACTTAAGAACCACGAAAATAAAATTGAAATTTTGCTATTTTTTTCTTTGCCTGGATTTTTTTTAGAAATTGTTATGTTGCCAAACCACATCGCCCGTATTAGCACTTTTGCATCGAGTGACGGTAGGCAACTACCAAGAATATATTTGCGTTATTATAATAATTATCTATTGATGTATGAAATGCTAATCGTGAACCTATAATGCTTTTGATCATGTTTAAGACGAAAGCGATTTACTCTACGAAAATATATAGAATTTATTATTTACTGGCTGCCTATCTTCACTCCTTATAACTATCGCTACAGCGACTAAGATAGATCTTAAATCAACGGAAAATTCTTAATTTCTTGTTTCGTAAAAGACCATTTAAATTTTTTTTAAATGTGTCTGATTAGAACTTGCTTACTAGTACTACAAGGAATGATGCTTCAGCTAATTTCTTATTATATATTTAAAATAATTCATTTATCAAATAATCTAGTGTGACTGGTCGCAAAGCAGACAACATTCTCATATCTTCGGTAATCAAAAGTTGTGTCCTGTGCTTGTTACCCCAGATTTTATATGTCGACATAGGCCTATATTTAGGATCCGGCAATACGGTACAGTGAGGGACAATATTAAGTCATACCCATGCGTTTTCTACTTGTGATTATTTCATTGTTTTTTTTTAAAGAAAATGAAAATCTTTATTGGAAATTTTCAAGGTTTGAACCATAAAAGTTTCCATTAAAAAATTTATATTTTTTTTTTAAACAATGAAATAATCACAAGTAGAAAACGCATGGGTGGGACTTAATATTATCCCTCACTGTACATTTAAAATTTATAAAATATTTTCTTTCCTATTAAGTACCCTTCAAAAAATAAGAATATACATTTTAAATATGATTTTTGAATTTTAATCAAATTCATTAGAGACAATTTTGAGAAAAACTATAAGAGAAAGTAAAAAAAGGAAGAAATTGAGGTCAAATATAATAGTTTTTAATATTTGAAAACTTTTTTTTTTTAACAAACAGAAGTTACAAACAAAAAAAGCCCTAAGTGAATTGTGTAAAACAAAATCATTTAATTAGAGAGAGAAAGAAACGTTTTTTTTTCGTGGTTTTCTTTTTTAAACTTCTTTTATCTGCACGAAGAAATTTAAGAAAACCCACAACCGCAAAAAATAAAATAATAATAATAAAGACCAAAAGTTATCTCAATCGAAAATTTAGACAAAAATAATAAAAAGTTTTTTTATTGTTAAAATAAAAAAAAAAGCCGACAGTCAGTCGACGATTCATTTCCACCTTCCATTTGTAATTACTCAAGATTGGGAGAGAAATGTTTTAAGGGCTTCGGACACCAACTGACAGGCAATTGGGGCTTAAGACAAGCCTGGAAATAAAAGCCTTTCTCACGTGTTTTCCACGTTGACTTGAGATCAATTGATATTGGCGCAGCTTTATTCCCTCTCGATGGGTTTTTTCTTCTGACTTTTCAGCCGTTTTTTTTTTCTTTTTTTTACTCTCTCTTTCTCATCCCTTCCTTGCTTAATATTTGATCATTGCGCTATCCAGCACTTTATCTCCTTAACCCAAATAAAACACGCTAAAAATAATAACTTTTAAGAAAATATCAATCTTAATGTTCATCTTCTCTTTTTAAATCCTTTCAAAAAGTTTCGAGACAACTATGAAGCAATTAATAGGTACTTATGATTACAAAATAAAATATAATACATTCACTTTATAATTTATTAATTATATTAATAAACAAACAAATAAAGAAGGAAGTATGGGATTTAAAATTTCAAATTGTACATTTTTCCTTTTTAATGTCTTGATGACAAGTTACTGGCTCTATGCCAGATACAGACGGGATTAGGCAAGTGACTTTATGCACGGAAGTGCCAGGGGTAAGCAACCGCACCGTACGCATACATTCCTATCTTTAATTAATAATACGAGGGCGATTTTTTATGTTACCAATGAAATTGATGAGGCAATGTCACAATATTTTAAGGTTACTTTAATATTAACATGTTTCTTCAACAACTGTCTTGTACTCTTTTAATTTTAATTCAGAATTCATTTGTTTAATCAATCCGTTCGTGGAGGTATTGTAATCATACCGATTTTGTCTTTTTTTTAAATATATATTATCAATTTTAATTTACAAAATGTTTCAACGAGAACCAACGGTCGAAAGTTTAAATCTTAGATATTATCAAAGTAAATAAATAAATCGACCTATATATCGTACAATTTTTTTTTTTTTTTTTTTACTTTCTCTTACCAATATATGTAATAGTCTATAGGCCTATAGAGAGAAAATATTGGTTTCATGTCAAAAATTCGATGTCGAGATTTTGATGGATACACGTTTTGAGGTCCCCTGAGTCCAAAAAAGTGGATCCCGCAAATTGGTCTGTTTGTCTGTCTGTCTGTCTGTGAACAAAATATCTCAAGAACGAAAAGAGACACCACCCTAAAGGGCGAAAATAAGCTTTTGAACAAAAATCGGCCAAAAAGTACTGGTATTTTACTGATGTAGCTACTTTTTTCAGTTTGTTTTTCGATTTTCGCCCCACGATTTTGATTAAAATTCATAAATCAACTATCAATATTTTTTAGATGCTCTTTCAAAAGTATATAAGTGAAATTTTTCTTGGAAATAGTTTGAAGTAGCTACACTTTAATGATGTACTTATCAGTTTTTTGCGATTTTCTCAAAATTCGCTCCAACGATTGTGATTAAAATTCATTAATCAACTATTTTTTTGATGATCTTTAAGAAGTATATCAATGAAATTTTTCGTGTAAATTGTTTGAAGTACTCATTACTAATGTGGAAGCATTCGTAGCTCAGCGCCATCTATGAATCGCGTGGTCAAGTTTGAAACTTAGGTGCTAAGGACAACTATATATATCTCGACACAAAAAAATCTGGTCTGACGAGCACAGTACATATCTTTCTCTTATCTTATTGAAGGTAAGAGAAAGTTGTGTGCTCTGATATCAGTCACACCATATTAAAAAAAAATCTTTTATATATTATTTTAATATAGGGATTAGTTTATATATATTCTTTCACAAGTAATTTTTTTTTTTTAATCATGAAAGGATTAAAACAGGCACTTCTCAAAGTATTATTCAATAACTTTGGATTAACTAGGATAATGTATCTATCTTACAATCCAGATTTAGCTCGCTGTGACTGTTTTTTTTTTTTTTTTTTTTTTTTTTTTTTTTTGTTGAAAAACCTTAAAAAAGAGTCTAAGATTTATCTTTGATAATAATCTGAAAGATGCTGTGAACAAATGCTTAGAAGAGCTTCTAAAATAATTTTTTCCCGAGGGAATGCAAGAAAAAAAAATGTTGGAATAAGTAAATAAGTATCGGGCTTCGTTTTCTTTTATAGTGTGATATTAATAGATCTTTCTTCTATAGGAAATCTTTTATTTTTCTTTCATATTTTTTTAGTCTTTTGAAATGAATCTAGGTTACTCTAGAATTCGGAACAGGAGAGGGAAGTGTGAGGACATAATTCAATATAATATAGGTAAACAAAACCATACCAATTAAGTCCTGGGGCAGCATCTTATTAATAATATACTTAACTAACAAAAATCGCTATTGGAACGTATCTTTTTATTGATCTCTCAATACCAGGCGCCATTGTTATTTTGGGAAAATTTTTTCTGGTGTTAGTGAAAACTGAATTGATAAAATTGTTAACTGAAATCCAAGCGTCTGACTGTGAGTAATGTTAATATATAAAGAGAGAAAGTATTGGATTCATGTTAAAAATTCGATATCGAGATTTTGACGGATATACACGTTTTGAGGTCCCCTGAATCCAAAAAAGTCTGTCTGTCTGTGAATGTTGAAATTTTATATTTAAGTTAGACACCCCCATGGGACGTGACACGAAGCTTTTAATCAAAATCAGCCAAAAAGTACTAGTACTTTACTGATGTACTTTTTCAGTTTTTTTGGATTTTCTCAAAATTCGCTCCAAAGATTTTGATTAAAATTCAAAAATCAATTATTTTTTAGATGCTCTTTAAAATGTATATTCTCATTTTGTCATTGAAATTTTCTGAAGACCACTTTACTCTTGTACTCCATAGAAAAAAATAGGAGAAATGGTTGCCATGGTAGCAAAATATAAATATAAATTTTCCCTTAGAAATTTGACATCTTGAAAATCGAATGAAATTTGGTGTGACCAGTCACACCAGATTTTTTTTTAAAGAATATCGAAGATAATTATATACATTTATATTTTCTTTTTAATTGAAACTAACAAACTAATTTAAGCTTTTGTCTTATTGTCATCACAGAGGAAATTTTTTTTATGCGGTAATGAAATTGACTATACATAGCACAGACCATTTGTTTTTGTTTTTGAAAAAAAAATCTTAAATTAAAAATTAAATCGCAGTGTGCGTTTTTCACCAACGAAACTTTGCGGTTAGTTTTTAATTACTAGATAAATAATTAAAAAGGCTCAAACAGACAGAACGCGAAATTCGCGACGCTCAGCTACGCGCCATTTCGCGACGAAGGCGTTTTTGCTAAGCCACACAGGCAGCGTTATCTGGGCGTACCGCAGTTTGGGTATGTATTATTTTTTTTTATAATCACCCCCCTTGTTGATATTATAGCTCGTCCGCCCGCGGGAAGGAATTATTAATTTGCACAAAAAAAAAGAGGCGGCGGGAAAGAGAGCGTGCCCGCCGCGTAAGTTCCCCCCCTGGGGGGGGGGGGGGAACATCTTTCCCTTTATACACCTTTTCGCCCCTTTCCCGGCGTTGAAAAAACGCCAAGCGACGCGAATTTCGCGTTCTGTCTGTTTGAGCCTAAAATCTAAATGAAATTCCTATAGTTTGTGAAGTCTTATAAATAAATTATAAGGTTAAGATACGCTTGTTAACTATGTCTAATTAGTTTTTTTTTTTTTTTTTTTTTAAATCTGATAATTTTGAATTAATAATTTTTGTAAGACTATATAAAAATTTGAAGTGAATCGGCCCCTAGCTGAAAAATGACATTCCAATTTGTAAACAAGTATGGTTTTCTTAGCATTCAATGGACAAAATCTTTTGAAAATTCACTCATAATAATCAAGACGATTGTTTCGATTTGAATTCAAATTTCATAACAATCCGCATTAGAAGAAATTTTTTTGCCTTCTTCGGTATCTTAGACCAGTGGTTCCCAACCTTTTTCGACCCATCGCCCCTTCCTGGTGGTTGACTGACACCTATCGCCCCCCCTTTACATTTTCATTGTATGCCTAATTTTAATTTGAAGTAAAGTGTAAATAATAAAGCAGTTTTATTATTTTAAACAATTTTATTACCGTAGGCCTATATAGAGGGCAGCAGACAGACTTGACAGGCCCAGGGGCTACTTAGTAATACGCCCCCCCCCAAAAAAAAAAAAACTTAGTTTTTTTTTAGTATGTAAAAGGCTATTGTGGCCTTCATGCCAGCACTTTTTTACACAGTTTTTGAAATAGTTATACATAGCTTACAATATTTATTTAAATAAAGTTATATAAAATGTTTTCAAAATTTCCTAAACAAAGAGTTACAATAATTTATCGAGGACAGAGGATTTCCGGGGGAATCTGGGGGTATGGAAAATTTTTTGAAAATTAGCCACTGAAATCTGCATTTTTAGCTATCCTGAGTTGTGAAAAAGAACAAACTTGATTTGAGCTTAGAGGGCCCGGGCCTCATGAGAAAAAAAAATCAAGAAAATGATTTTTTACTTTCTCGTACCCTATATATGAAATATATAGGAGAGAAAGTATTGCGATCATGTCAAAAATTCGATGTCGAGATTTTGATGGATATACATGTTTTGAGGTCCCCTGAATCCAAAAAAGTGGTTTTCGCGACATGGTCTGTCTGTGGGTGTGTGGGTGGGTGTGTGTGTGGGTGGGTGTGTGTGTGTGTGTTCAATTTTAAGCATGAAGGAATTGAGCTATGAGGTTGAAATTTTATATTTAAGTTAAACACCCCCGGGACCGGAAAAATAAGCTTTTAATCAAAATCGGCCAAAGAGTACTAGTACTTTACTGATGTACTTTTTCAGTTTTTTTTGATTTTCTCAAAATTTGCTCTAACGATTTTTTTTTAAATTCAAAAATCAATTATTTTTTAGATTCTCTTGAAAATGTATATTCTCATTTTGCAATTGAAATCTTCTGAAGACCACTTTACTCTTGTATTTCATAGGGAAGGATAGGAGAAATGGTTGCCATGGTAACAAAATATAAATATTTTCCCATACTTATAAATTTTACATCTTGAATTCAATTGTACCCTACTGTCGGAAACTAAATACATGTCGACACGAAAAATCTGGTGTGACAGCACAGTGCACAACTTTCGATTACCGAAGGTAAGAGAAAGTTGTGTGCTGTGCGCCAGTCACACCAGATTTTTTTAATTGAAATTTAAGATTTGAGCTAAAAGTGATGTTTCAATTCTAGAATGGAATTATCTTCAGATTATTTTATTTTTATGATAATATTTTGTCCTCTTCTATCCTGACCATCCTGTAAATAGGAGATTTTTCTCTTTGATTTTTATTTTTTAAATTTTAGTAAACTAATAATTTTTCTCCCTTTGAATACTCATCGCCCCCCAATCGCCCCCCCGCTTATTTATCGCCCCCCTGAAAACCCAAATCGCCCCCTTGGGGGCGATCCCCCCAGGTTGGGAACCACTGTCTTAGACCATTTGGATTCCTCTATGTTGAATTTTTAACTTTCTAATAATAAAAGTTTTGCGACTTTGTTCCAGTTTGTAATATATATTAATTTATCATTGCTTTCCCTACCCCCTTGAAGGCTTTTGAAGAAAATAAAAATTATGATTGATGAGATTATGTGTTTTGGTTTCCAATTAATTTGGAAAAAATAGGAGTGAGGTCTAAATGACGAAAAAGAACTTAAATAAATAAAAAAAGATTTATTAATTACAAATTGAACAAAAATTTGATTTTTTTGTTCTTCATATAAATAAATTTTTTTGCTCATGCTTATCCCCACTTAAATAAAACACTAATTAAATATTGAAATTTAAAACTATTAAATCGGCATAAGCTAATCTAAAAAATACCTTTTTAAAGTATGATTTAATTAAAATAAAAATTTGAATAACTCTTGAAATTCAATTAATCCCAGGGACTGAATTAGTTAAAAAGAAATATGTCATTTCGAAATTATTTTTTGAAATGAACAATATTTATCCCAAGAGAAATATCTCTACTCTCCCCCATGCGTTAAGCCGCCACAACTATTTTTAAAGAAAATTGTACAATGACAAATGTAGAAAATGTGTGAACAGCCTTAGAGTCACTATTTATTTTACTTTATTAACGTATTAATCTTTATTAAGTACTAAGTTAAATATAAACGTTTTCCCACCGGGACGGCTTCCTTCCTCCGGCATCCAGACAACAAATGACTTCTTTCTTTTCCCCAACCCTACCTTTCACTGACTGAAATTAAAATACAAATACATTTTTTTTTAAATTTTTGATAGCTTTCAGTTAATTTATAATATCAAATTATTCCTAAGAAAGGGTTTAGAAAAAGAAAAAAAAAATATTTTCTTATATCCTAATCTACATTTGGTCCTCATTACCTCTCATCACTTTTTGAGTTTGTTTAAATAACCACTCCTTAATTATAAACAAATTTAAAAGTGTTGATTTAATTAATTATTAGTTTATTTTTATATTTTTTTTTCACGCACTCCCAATTTTCCCTTATCGTGCTGTCAAGAGGGTTGGAAAGCGACAAAATAAAACTAATAAATATTGTATATTTATGAGTTGTTGGAATAAATATAAATAAGGTGTATTTTTTTTTTTTTGCCTTTTTTTCTGGATAGTTTAAAAAATAACTTATCTCACATTCACAAACTGAAATTTCGTTATCATTTTGTATTTATTTTGCTATAATTTATTTATGTTATTTTGAAAACTTAACGCACGTTTGGCTAATTTCCTTTAAACTAGAATCTCTGAATACGTTTTGATTATTTACAAGTCCTTGTTGTTATTATATCTATGTGAGTTGTATGTAAGCGTGATAATTTGAAAATCCATTGACGAATCAAATTGAAATTTGGATTATAAGGGTTTTAACAAGAATCATCTTTTGATCGAAATTAGAGGTAATCAAAATTCGAACACATTTTAATTATCTCGATCTCTATCGAACCTCTGTTTTACATAATAATTTTTTTTTTTTTTTTTTTTTGTTCAGTTCATGAAGTAGTCTGGTGTGTAATTATACCAATTTTGACTTTGTGATATTTTAAATACCAGTAACAACGAATTTTACTATAATTTGCTTAGGAAAAGGAAATTAATTTTCCATATTTCCTCTTGTCTTAATTAATTTTCAAAATTTATAAATTTTTAGTTGTTATTGTATAACTTTTCATAAATTTTAAGGGGACTTTTTTGACACAAACTTTTTATTACCTCTCCATATTTTGGTACTCCTACGCACTTCAGCTTAATACTACCTAAAAACCGACCAGAGCTATTTGATTCTGGCTTTCGGTTATTAATTTAATCATATGATTAAATAAGAGCCCAGATCGTAGTTAATTAGCTAAGACCCAAAGTTCGATACAAGGCTTTTAACCTTTATTTATTTAAGGTCTTTTTCGGCAACGGAGGCTATTTAGACCTCGTCTTTATTTCGAATGACCTGGTAGCCAATCTAATTAAAATAAATTGTCGTATGAGACGCGAACCCGCGACCCATGGTACAGTAGGCCAGCACGCTTACCACTACATCAAGGCCCGAGGGCCGATTCAAGGCTTAATTAACTAAAGGGGTGAAATTATTTATTTATTTTTTTTTTTGGAAATTTTTAAATTTTTGTCAAAATATTAATGGGCATTAATTCATTATTTTAATTTTTAATATTTATTTTAATTGATTTTAATTTTTAATAATTTTTATCAATTATTAAGTCACTAACTTCACAAAACTTTCTTTATAACTCAGAAAGCTAATTATATGTGAAAAACTTATTTCTTTTTAACTCGAAAGTTAAGCATGTTTTTGTTTACTATATCGATGATTTGCTATCGGTCGGATAAGTTTGTTATAAGTGAAGCAACTGTTCCTTAGTTAATGAAGGTTTTTTTTGTTATTTCCCTTTATATTCGGGAAATTTATTGTGAAAAAATTAAAATTCATATTAAAAAGATTTGCCATTCATGTGAAATTCTGCCACAACTAAGTAATTGGGACCCAAATTTTTGTCGCTCCAGGCAGTGTGACTGACCTGTCTAAAGCATTTAATTGTTTATTATTTAAATCTAAGTTATCGTTCTGTTAAATTAAAAGGGAAAAATAAAATCCGATCCTAACCAAATACATTTATCAATTTCCTTTAGTAGGAAAAGAAAAGAAATAAATAACTTAAAGATAATATGAAAGATTTATTTTTCCTGATTTTTTTTTTTCTAAGTCAAAAGCTCTTCTTTTGGAGATATAAAATCAGATGACAAATCAGTTTGTGTCGAGAAATTATCTTTATAAAGACAGCGAACGATTGAGAAGAGGAAAATAAATGAGGATAGTTGAAAAAAATGCCCTGGTCCTGCTGCTGGTTAATCAGAAGGTTAGGGCCTCACGTAAAAAGGGACCCTTTGTGCCCTGACAACCTGTTTGCCCTCAAAGGGTCGCTTTCAACAAATTACGACTATTTATATTTCCATTACTTTCCGTCAAAGTGTTCGATAGGGTGGGAGAAAAAAATAATCAAAAAATAAACATTCAAGAAAAAAAAAATCTTTATATACATGGGGTGGTAGTAAAGAAAATAAAAGTCCCTCTCTCGTTAAATTTTTCTTCAGATAAACACTAAGATAAACAAAATCAAAGCATTTGTCAGTCAGTAACCTCTTTAACGTACACATTGTAAGCTATATTATATACATAAATACAAAGGGAGTTTGACTGTTGCTTGAATTGACTAAGCAAAACAATTTATGTTAAGCCAACTCGTACTGAATTAATGGAGTTATTAACAACGATTTATTTATGTCATAGGGTTCTGGGATAAAACGCATTTCGAAATTCCTAAATCCCATAAATTTCTAGTAATTAAATATCTTTTATGAAGACTGGAAATAGATTTTCAATATTTTTTATTAATCACTTTTCTTTTGCGAACTGGATCTTAAAATTTAAATAAAACTATAGCAATCACTGTACAAAAATCTGGTGTTGTCACACCACTCGGCATATATTTAGTTTCCGGAAGAAATAAAGAAAATTTATAAACCTATGGCTTATTGGCCTATAGCTCAGAGGTAGAGCATTAGCTTCTAGTGCCAAAGGTCGAGGGTTCGTATCCCAGGCAGACAAATGTATTTCATTAATTTTAAACTGGTAACCGTCGGCTCTAGTTGAAACATTATGCTTTAATCCAGTATGTAATTCGCTTCTGAATATGACACATATGGTGTCGAAATGCGCATCAAGTGTTAATATCAAATTAATATATTATTGAAACAGAAAACCTTGTGAATTTAATTCTCCTATTAAAAAATATATTTCAATTGTATTGGATACCAATCATTTGAAATAAATGGTCAATGCACGAAGGAACAAACAAAATGGCAATGACTTTTTTTCTTGTTTTATACAAAAAAAGTGAACAGAGTAATAATGTTGTGATTTAAATAAAGAGGTAGAACTTTTTCCTTACAAGATGGTGGTCTTTTCTCAATTTCAATCATAATGGCGCTTGGTTCCTTCATGCATAACATGGTCCAAATAGAGTTATTCCTAAATGTTCTCAGATGCCAAAAAAGCTTAAACAAAAACAATTTTTACCATGGCAGCCATTTATCGTATCTTTCCAATAAAGTACAAGAGTAAAGTGTAGTTCAAACATTGTTAAATCCAAAATGAGAATATACAATTTATAGAGCATCTAAAAAATGATTTATGAATTTTAATCAAAATCGTTAAATCGAATTTTGAGAAAATCGAAAAAAAAAAAAAAAAAAACTGAAAAAGTCATCAGTAAAGTACTAATACTCTTAGATCGATTTTATTAAAAAGCCTCATTGGCATAGGCGTAGCTAGGAGGGGGGGTTCAAACCCCCCCCCCATGGGACCCAAACCATGACTAGATATTTAAGCTTTATAATACAGGGTAAGAGAAAGTAAAATATAATAATTTACTCTAGCTAAACAAAAACCAAAATGATTTATAAATACCCTAAAATAATCTTAAAATTTTCAAATGTTTGAAAAAATTTTCTTGACCCCCCATCAAAAATTTCTGGCTACGCCAATGATCATTGGGGTACCTAACTATCAACTTCTTTTTTTCTTGAGATATTTTGTTCATAGATAGAACATTTTGTGGACCTCAAAACGTGTATTTCCATCTAAATCTCGTCATCGAATTTTTAAGATGAATCCAATATTTTCTCTGTCTGAATATATATAACATATATATATAAGTAAAAGAAAGTTAAAAAATTGATAACTGCAGCGATGTGACGTATGCTCGCTTTTTTCTTCTTAATTTATATTATGAATTTAGAGATAAAAAATAGCCTCCCTTTTTTTTTTAATTCTTTTTTCTCTCTTTCCTGCTAGCTATAAAGTGTTTAATTAGATAAACCTGCAAGAGAGAAGTCGTGGATGGTGGAGGGTGGGAATGAAATTAATTTCGATATATCTGAATAGCTAGAAGAGAAAACCCGAGTTATTCTCTCTCTCCCTTACCAGCACTTAATATTTCACAATTTTCGAGTTGATAATATTTTATATAAAAAAATTGTATTTTTTTTTTTTTTTTTGATTGCTTTGGAATTTTTACCATCACTTTCGATCTGAGTTTTTTTTTTCCTCTCTTTTTTTACCCTCTTTACCTTTCTACTTCCTGCCCTTGTTTGTATTTTCATTTCCTTCTACTGCAAAACGGCCATTTGTCATAAAAAGTTTTTCCCCTCTTCTAAATATTCCCGAAAGTTCTATTTAAAGTTCAGTTCTTATGATAAAACTAACACATTTTCTCTTCCCCAAAGAATGACTTTTTTTTTTATTATTACAACATGGAATTTAACATCTAATTTTTTACTTAAATACAAAGAAAGGTGGGCTTATATTTTATTTATTTGATTTCTTTATTTAGCTATAAAAATGCAACTTTACATGATTCTTTTAAAGGGGGATTTTGGTCGATGTGAATGGCGTCCACGAATTACTCGAGTTAAAACAGACATTTTACTTCCCTTCTTTATCAGTGTCTTTCAAGTAAAGGCTTTCTTTCTTCATGGTCCCATCTATACTATGCTCCATTCTCTTCACCAAATTAAAAAAAAAAAACAATTAATGGGGCTATAGTATAGCCCATAGTGGAAAAAAATACATTCAATTATTAATTTAAACAGCCGAAAAATATAGGTTCAGCCGGGAGTCGAACCACGGATCTGTCAATCTGTACTCGGCATACCCTGATACTAGATCACAGTACCGTATAATAATTAAGAAAAACCCAGTCAGTTATTTTAAATCGATCACACACATCACATAATTGTACCTCTAATGATGGTTCAAACCAGAATCCCTCAGCACTTTGAAATTACTCAAATTTTTTTTTCTAATTTTTCAAAAAGTGGAAATTATATACAGTAATATATATATATTAATATATACAGGGTGGTGTAAGTTACACAATGGAAAACAAACTACCCTTGGCCGTGGCCAGGGGGTATATTGAGGTCTAACTTCCCCCTCCCTCTCCCCGAAATACCGAAAAATTATAAATACAGAGAAATAAAATTTGAAATAGTATTAGAAATTATAAAAAAATATTTTTTATTGTTTTATTTGACAAGGGACTGGGCTTGTTATTACAAATCGGATCATCGGAATTCGGATCGCCCCCTCGCCCCCCCCCTTTAATCCGCCCCTGCATCTGAAATAGAAGTTTAGACGTTTCTACAATAAAAGATATTAAATTCCCTTGCTCAGATTAGATGGATTGATGCATTCAGAGGGGTAAGATGTGAAAATCGTTCGAAAATACATCTCACATTTAATTAGCTAAATTTTTGTTAGTATTTTATACGCTTATTGATTAATTCCTTATAACTTTTATTTTATCTGGTTACAAATGAATTTTACTTGACCTTTTTTTTAATAGACAGTCATATCGATAAAACTGCTTTGAATCCATTTTTATGAGCATTTCTTCAGTTCCTTTTTTTTATTGACCGGTTGAAATTTTTCTTTAAGTTTTCCTCTCGTAGCTTTTTTATTTTTATTCATGTCTGTCTCCTTCCTTTTGTAAATTTTTCCAAACTATTGATGCTCGCTCTCTATCCTTCCTTCAATAGCCTATAAGTTCTAATATTTCATCTCCACTACACAAGACATCCGTTTCTATTCAACCATGCTTCCTTTCAGTTTATTCTATTATCTATTTTTTTATAATTTTCTTCGATTATAATTCCAAAATTTATTATTTACTGAAGATTTAACTCTTTTACTTGCTCTATTATAGTTGTGCTAGGACCCTAGATTAAAAAGTAAAAATATTTACTAAACTGTTCTTTCTTCTCTTTTAGAACGAATTTTTTTATTCATCTTTATTATATACATCAATAGTAATAATTGGGCTCACTGAGATCGTTGAGGCATATAATATTCAGGACACGTGAACCCAGAAAAAAGAGGGGAAAGTCTTTTGACATAGGGTCTTAATGAAAAGTTAGAGAAGAAATTGAGAGAAACATTTTGCCAATTGTCGTGTTTATTTTTTCAATTCTTTACTTTTTTTTTCCTCTTTAGTTTGAATGGGGGGTGTTGAGCCCATTCACAAAAATTTTGGGGTGTGTTCGAGCACCAGTACTCGGCGCCCCTGATTTCGCATTTTATTATTTTTTAATAATCTCAAGTAATAAATGTTCGTTTACTAACCTACAATAACACACAATCAAAGACGACTAATAGAATGTTAAGAAAGGCTTCTATCAAATAATTTCTATTTTACTGGAGATCTCTTGGTCGTAAAGCAAACCCCTCCCTCACTCCGTTATCTTCTATTCCTGACCCTTAATGAGCCCTTTGACAATTTTAGAATGGGCTTTAATTCGGGTGGCCATGTTGTCGAAGATAACAGCTTCTTGATCCCGTTCTAGCATTATATAGATCTGGGCATGAGAGACCGAATTAGGACCAAGATCGCTCCTCTTGTCCCCCTGTCAAATTCTCTTCGTGTGTATTTAGAGCATCCCAGCAGCCTTTGCTTCATCTCTACTTGCGGGTTTGATATGCAAATTTGTTCATTTTATTTTGTTAATGGCGGCCTGCCTAGTCGGGTTTAATTAACAAAATTTTTCCTCGAGTTTCCCTCTTAATGTTTTTTAACCCCCTGCTATTATAATGAAATGAACGAATTCAATATACTCAAATAATATTAAACAAAAAAAATACGATAAAATTTTATTATTTTGTCGTAAAAACTTACTGGGTTTTATTAAATTGAAAAAATTTTAATTTATAAAAAAAAAAATATTTGATTATTGTAGATGTAGATGTGATGACAAAAATTCATAAGATTTGTCTTAAGTCTCAATGAAATTTTGCCTCTCCTCTTTCTGACTTAGGAAAATTAAAAAGTCAAAATTATTTCACAGTTTCTACTTTCTCTGGTATACCTGTAGTTTAAGGGCGGAAATTATACCCATTTATCTCTTATTATAAAATTTTATATTTTACACTTGAGGTGATTTTTTAGTAAAATAGCACCTGTCCTATTTCTCAACATATTTGTTTAATTAGTTAATGACTCTAGATAAATGGTATTCTGATGTCTGCTTATTTTCTAAATTATTTATTAATAATTATAGCTAGAATAATTTTCGATCTATTAATTTTAGGTACAGTAAAAAAAGACATTCCATTTTTTTTCCTAAATAAAAAAAAAAAATTAACTATTTTTTTGATATTAAATATTTAAATAATTTTTTCCTTAATCATTTTAAACCATGTTTTACATTTACGAAATATAATAAAACGAAAATTTATTCATTTAATAATAATATTATAGTAATTTTCTTCTTAAACATAACCTACTCACGTAGTGAATATAAAAAATTTAATCAACAAAAATTTATTTGTCTATTATTATTTTTTTTAGATTTTAGGATTTATTATTCAAAACTTTACATTTATCATTCGTTATAAAAACTTTTAGTGTATTCATCAAAAAAATCAAAAAAATAGTATAATAATTAAGTTCTCAACCATTAAAATAAACATATATGATTCATAATTCACTAACTTACGTCCGTCTGCCTGTCATATTCTTCCAGTTGGAATATATTATCTAATTGGACGATGTTATGCACGAAGTAACCAAGCGCCATTAACCTAAATCTTAGATAAGGGACATTTATTTCATTTACACAATTATACAAAAAAAGTGCACCGAGTAATTTTAAATAAAGAGGTAGATATTCTTTTTCCCTACAAAATGGCTGTCTTAGCTCAATTTCGATCATAATGGCGCTTGGTTTTTTATGCATAACATGGTCCGAATATCTATTTTTATAATACATTCTACAATATACACATTCTCTACATACATTTTAAGTGTTTCGAATCGACCTCAGTTTTTGCTTAGAATTTATATAAGATAGATACCGATTCTAAATAAATGTGGTTTAGACCTTTCTATGTATTATTCAAAAGAATAATTTTAATGTTAAATCCATGAGTTCCAATGGAATACCAAATTTAACTTTCGGATAGTAAAATATTTTATTACAATATATAAAATTCTATAGGCTATAATTTTTTATATAAGACCTGATAAAGCGGGAATTTTGACTAAGGCTTCCTCTAACCTCTCTTTTCAACTCTCTAAACCCTTTAACCTATTTTTTTCTCTCTAAATGAAAAATAGGGCTGAAACATCTCAGATCCTAGAATATCACTCATTCCTTTTTTTATTTCTCTTGGCACAAAGTTTCTCCTAATGGAAGTTGGTCGCATAGATTTGATAAATTTGCCATTAAAAGATTAAATAAATATAAATGTTTGCATTTATCGAATCATGCGGATAATATATTTTTTTTTTATTATTAAATAATAAATTCTATTCCCTTGAGTTTTTGTTTTATATATAAAAGCTTAATAAAAGAGGGGTTCTAAGATAGAAGCCGATACCGATCCCTTCTAATAATGCCTCTGATTCAATATTGTCGCATTTAATGTTCCATTAGGTTTGATGGCTGTTGGGCTGGGAAGTCGGCTGTCTGGCTTTTTTTTTTACTTTGTCATACATGAAATGATCAACTAGTGTAATCGTGCAAAAATTCGATTTTCGAATTTACACAATTGATGATTATATCCGTACGAAAAAAAAAAAAACCTAAATACAATTGCTTTACTTTTATTAAGAATATTACCTAGGGCACAATGATTTATTTCTTCAATAAGATGCATAAATACGTTCGTTTTTGGTTACTGTGTTTTGCTGGTTGCGTGGCGGCCGGGCGTAGTTGGTTGGCTGTATAAAAAAAAAGAAAAAGAAGCATTTTTTGTGTTGTTAATTTTAAAAGATCATCCCTAGGATGGAAATTTTTCTTTAATTTATATAAGATCTTTTTCGGCATCTGAGGCCATTTAGACTCTGTCCCTATTTATTTCAATTGATTGAATCCAATTTTTTCGCCTGTAACGGGGTGTGAACTGACCTTTAGAATCTGAAGCCTATGGGATGGAAATTAAATGTACAATTATTTCTCCTCGTGTGGATTTCCACACGTAGGCTATATTCTTATTGAAACAATTTTAATTATTATTGAAATTTTAATTTCAAATCTTAATTGGGTATAGGATACTTTGCAGCCAAGGAATTAAATAAAAAACTTTTATTTAATTATTAACCGTTGACGTTTCTGTCGCAAATCACGACCTTCCTCAGTACGATTAATTGTTAGAATACAAAGTTAACAGTATTATTCAATTATCATAGTAAATTATACATTATTTATTTGGACTATATGTATTAAGAGTGAGTGACTTGCTCGCTTAGGGCTTCTTACAATCAAATGTCAATTAATCGTCCTGAGGAAGGTCGTGATATACGACCGAAACGTCGATGGTTAATAATTAAATAAGTTTTTTATTTAATTCCTTGGCTGCAAAGTCTCCTATACCCTATTCAAAGTCTACAGCCACTTTTCATCACTAGTTAAAATCTCATTGTATGAATTTCTAGTTTTTGTATATATTCTCTCGCAATCCCCATTCGTATTATAGAAGTTTTACATATTTATATATATAACCTTTCGACAACGAAAATCAGCTTTAAAAATATTTATTAAAAAAAAATATTGAGGTGACAACATTATTAAAAATATATTCCAATTTTAATAATTTCCGGTTGCATTTAAAGTGAGTTTAGTGATTGTGCTGTCTCGACATTTTCGTGAAACCGTACAGAAATTCGCGGTATGAATATCTAAAGGCCGAAATGGCTTTTGTACTCTCCCCATGTTTCTATCTCTCCCTCTAAGCTTGATACTCTCTCTATATCGGCTCGATAAGTTAACACGGCTGAAGAAATCTCCTTCGCTTGCTGAAATTCAGTAGTATTTGGCGTCAAAGGTCCGCCATTCGGAAGTCCAATCATTGAATAAGCCCTTATGGAATAAGGAAGTCATTTAAAAGCACTCAGACCAAATCTCTGCTCTTCTTCATTTCAACTTGACCACCTTCGAGTTTTTTTTTTTTTATATATTTATTTATTTACAATAAATACGGCTATTTTATTGGATCCGCTTCGATATCACCAAACAACTTTTTATAAAGAATTTTATTCTTCAAGTGCGATTTTATTTCATCTTAATAAATCTCAGTTTCTATTTGTGTTGTTTATCCGTTTCACTTATTTCAAAGAGATGGATTTTTTTTTAATGATCTTTCTTGTTAACTTTTATTCAACTTGTTAAATATTGATTTAATCTCTCAACATTGTGAAATAAGTGTTGATAACAACTGTAGAATTTATATCATTATTAACGTAAAATAGCAGGGGGGTTCGGTTAAAACACGTGTGGTTAAAACCGGTTTTAACCGTCCTGGTTTTAATTCATGTAAAAAATTCAATGTCGAAATTTTGATGGATATACACGTTTTGAGGTCCCCTGAATCCAAAAAAGTGGTTTTCGCAATATGGTCTGTCTGTCTGTGTGTGTGTGTGTTCAATTTTAAGCATGAAGGAATTGAGCTATGAGGCTGAAATTTTATATTTAAGTTATACAGCCCCCGGGAGCGTGAAAATAAGCTTTTAAACAAAATCGGCCAAAAAGTACTAGTACTTTACTGATGTACTTTTTCAGTTTTTTTTTTTTTTCGATTTTCTCAAAATTCGCTCTAACGATTTTGATTAAAATTCAAAAATCAATTATTTTTTGATGCTCTTTCAAATGTATATTCTCATTTTGCTCTCAAAATTGTTTGAAGCACACTTTACTCTTGTATTTCATAGGAATGATAGGAGAAATGGTTGCCATGGTAACAAAATATCAATTTTTTCTCATACTATTGAATAATAAATTTTACATCTGACAATGAATTCTAATATATCGGCAGAAACTAAACATATGTCAACACAAAAAATCTGGTGTGACAAGCACAGAACGCAACTTTCGATTGGCGAAGATTTTTGAATTCAAAATTTTAATATTTGTACAAGAATAAAAAACAAAGCGATAGTAATTCGCTCTAGCGGCGAGGATACGAAATAATCAAAAATATAATATATTTCTTTCAAAAAAGAGAACCAAATAAATTTATTCGCTAAAATAAATTATTATCATAAATACAATAATTTTCTCAATTCCAAATATATTTTTTATCATATAAATTTTTTACATAAATTACAGATGATAAAAATAAAAAATGTATTTTTATTCTTTGAACTTTATTTTTTTTTATAATAATATATACAAATGCCTCCCAATATTAATATTTGTAAATAATTTAATAAAATAATTTTTTTCTTCATATTATTAATTTTTTCATTAAATTATTTTATTTTATTTTTTTTTTATTTATCAATTTTTTTTCCAAGTTAATATTCCTTCAAAGAGTAAAAACAAAGAGACACAGAGCACTCTAGCGGAGAACAATTCAAACAATCAGTCCTGGCTCCACCTCTCCACGCGTTCGGTTCGTTTTCTTTAAGTGATTTTTTTTAGTGCTTTAAAAAATTATAAAATGTGTTCAGTGAGTTTATTTTTCATTGTGATGTGTCTTCAAGTATTAAATTTTATATTGTGAAGCACCTGCCATCACCTTTGACTCAGGTATATTGAAATTTATTTAATTAATTATTCAACTCCCTTCAAGCCAAGCCAAAAGAACATGGGTGATGCTAATTATTATTTAAAAAAAAAAAAAAAATTGACTATAAAATTATAAAATAATTTTATCAAGTGTTCTATTTATGGACGTTTGTTAAGAAGGAAATTTGATTTTTAATTGATTTTAAACTTTTTTTATTTTCTGTTTATTATTATTATTTTAAATTAACTGTACACTAACTAGTGTTTTGTTTAAACGCACAAATATCGGAACAAATTTATTTTGATTCATCGTTTTTATAAAGTATAATATTTTTCATTTTATTTTATTTAATAATAAAAAATAAACTTGAAAATTAAGAAAGAAAATTCTTTTTAATTGTCGTTTCTATTTTTAGTCATCGACAATCAGAATGAAAGGGCGGGTGTGAGAGGGAGGGAGGGGGAAGGCGAGCAGGCGCCAATCGTTTCTTAAACAGTTCCCACTTTCGTCCCGCCTAATTAACTTTATATCTTTCTCAATCAGATAATCTCTTTGAAATGGTATTTATATTATAAATATCTTTTCTTTCTCTTTTCTCTCTGTAAAAAAAAACTCATATTTTACATTAATTTTTAAAGGAAAAGTTTTTAACTTCCTTTATCCCTATATGTGACCGTCCCATGAAAAGGCACCAAAATCTTCACCGGGATTAAAATTGAGTTTTTATGCTTTCTGTACAGAACACATTCTGCGGAGCAAGCCGTTTTTTTTTTTTTAGAATTTTTACTTTCTCTTACCTATATACATGTTAATATATAGATAGAAAGTATCGGATTCATGTCGAGATTTTGATGGACATACACGTTTTCCCCTGAATCAAAAAAAAATCTGGTGTGACTGGCGCACAGCACACAACTTTCTTTTACCCTCCGGTAAGAGAAAGTTGTGCACCGTGCTGTCACACCAGATTTTGTCGTGTCGAGATATATTTAGTTTTCCATAGCACCTTAGTTTCAAACATGGCCACTTGCATTTCATAAGTAAAAAGTAAATAAAATGTATTGGATTAATACATTGAGATTTATTCACCCAGTTAGAAAGAGAGAGATGAGTGCAAGTGTCAAAGAGAGTTACTTAAGAGTCTCTGTCCATCCATCGTCTAAAAATAAAGCCTGATTTCAATGTCACCCATTATTCCCAGAAACAATTAAATCGAGCAATAAAAAAAAAATAATAAAAAAACAATAAAATTATTTTCTAATTTTATTATATTCATCAAATTAATAAAAAAAAAAAAAAAAATGAATTACATTAGCAAAAGGTTAACTGTGATTTATTTGTAAAAATTACAACGTTTTGCCACTCATTCTCTGGCCTCTATTGTCTGTCTGTTTAGACAAAAATATATTTTTCTAATTCTCTAAACATTATTAGATCAATAGAAATTTTTTACCTACTTTCTATGAAATTGATTTGTCCACTAATGTCGACATTAGTGCGGGTGTGTTTGTGTTTGGCCTAACTTAGGGGCGTTAAATTTTTTTTTTTTTTTTTGATAATTAGGCCTACTAAATAAAATCTTATAATAGAGATGAGATTTTCTATGAAGGAAATAAAATAACAGCAATAAATTATTGATGATATAATTATAAATTGCTTTATTCAAGATGTCGACGTTTCGTTCTTCCGACCTTCCTCTTGAGTCAGTTAAATTCACTCTCCCAAAGTCTGTTCAGAAAGCCGAAAATATCTGCCGACACGTTGATATTTAGAATAAATCGATTTATAATTATTTATATAACGATTTATAATTATATTCTATAATTAATTGCTGTTTTACTGGCTGCCTTATTTCCTTCATCGTTTGTAACACATTCAGACGATTCCCCTTGCATCTCATTTGTATCTAAAATTTTATACTTACGTTAGTCTGGTCCTGAACTTTTGTAATTAATGGCCCACACATTAAAAAAAAAGAGTTGAATATCTTATTTAATATATTTTATTTATAGTAGGGGTCATAAATGTCATCCGTAAAAAAAAATTAAAAGTAAACTTCCCAATTTTCATATTTATAAATTTCATTATTTTTTAATGGACTAAATAAGATTGCATTAAATATATTGAATGGTATAATTCATATAAAATAATTACGGAAAAAGTAGATAAATCATCTAGATATAAATTATTGACTTACCTTTCTAAAAAAAATTCATTTTGCAATTTCGAAAGTAAAAATTGTATTTTTTTTTTTTTTTCTTTTCATATTTTAAGAAAAGAGAAAATGTAATGACGTAATCTATATTTATGAGGATTAATTTTATTTATATCTTATTCTTTTTAATAAATAGTCAAAGGACGAGATGAAGTATTAAAAATTTATGAACATTTTTGAAATTTTAATAAATTTAAAATTAAAAGATCTCCCTCTCACTCTAGTATTAAGGGATATTCTGGGCTTTCTCAAAAAAAGAACCACTCTATTTGAGAACACACCTATTGTAATTTCATGGACTAAGGAAGCCATTTAATTTCGCATATGTAGAATGTAGATCCCCTGCTTAACCGCCCTTTTAGGGCCTCCAAACAAATGTAGCTTTGTTCGAAACAAAGTGCGGAAATGCCAGCAGCCACTCACGGATATTAAACCAATTATAAATTCACTAGCTTACCCCCCCTCGAAATAAAAACAAATAAATGAAAGAGTTTTTTTTTTTTTTTTTAAGGGTCGCTTACTCTCTCGGTTTCTCTTTTATAAATACTGAATGAAAAGAACAAACGGATTTCAAAATCGGCTAGACATTTTTTGGAGATGGCCATGTTTTCCGATGATTAATATTTTAAAATTAATTTTTGGACATCGTTTGACAAAACAACTTCAAAAGAACCTTTTGTCTGAATGAGAAAATGCAAACCGTTTTTTTTTCTTTTACGGAATAAAAACTATTATTAATAAAAAATCAAATTCATTTCAGGTCATTTGATTATTTATTTTAAAATTTATCTTAAGGTTTTTTATCTATTTCAATATTTTAGTTCTTTTTCGAAATACATTTTTGTCGCATTGAAGAATTTATCTAATTAAGAAAAAATTGGAAAAGATAGAAAATTTTTTATTATAAATAAGAGAAAAATTAAGCAAAAATCTATAATTTTGGGACATCTTTAAATTTTTAATAACCTCGCCAAAGCGATGTTTAAAATTAAATTTTTTCACAACTTAACTTAAAAATTAATGTTTGTTCGTTTGTCCTTTATGCGTTCCTAAATTATTGGAAGAATTTTCATGATAATCTTTTAAATTAATACAGCTTAAGGATAGAACCCCCCCCTTTAATAAACAAGAAAACTGTAGTATATAATAATTTAAAAAATAAATTTTAATGGTTCTTTTTTGTAATAAAGGTTACTATTGTCTGTTTTGACAAAAATATATTTTTCTAATTCCTTAATCATTATTAGGCCAATAGAACTGTTTTACCTACTTTCTATGAAATTCAATTATCCACTAATTACGGGCATTAGGGCGCGTGTGTTAGTTGGGATGCCTAACTTAACGGCGTTTTTTCAATTGATATAAAATCTTCAATGGGTGGTTTAGGATAAGTTAGGCTATCATTAATTAATATTAGAAGAAGGAAAACCTCTTTTATAAATAGAGAACTGTATTTATGTATCTTTAACTACTAACAAACCAAAGGCGGGCATTGCGACTAGTAAATTAAATGGATAGAGGAAAAAAAAACATACAACTTGACTAAAAACATACTAAAGCTTCCGTGTTCTCTTTATTCTTTTAGAAAAAAAAAAAAAAAAAAAACAACAATTATCTAACACTAGAACTTAAAAAACAAAGTATAAAAAAAAGGACATGTGTATAAATGAGACACTTAAGATTGAAATTACAAAAAGGTGTAAATATGCAATATATTATTGGAAAATAATTTTTATAATTTCTATTCTGACTTATAAACAATTCTTCACTTAACACTTAATCAGTTCTATTCTCTAAAAACAGACGTTAAAATTTAAAATCAACAAATGGGTGTTAAAAAGTAATGTAAAAACAATCAGCGTTAAATAAAATATGCTATTCTCTAAACAAAATTTTAACAGCGACGTTAACATGTTGCTTTTTATTTCAAAGCTATCAAAATCATAACCTTACTTTTTAGGTTAAGGACGCCATTTTTATTTTAAATACAAAGTTAAAATATTAAAGGCACCCCCTAGACATGACATTAATTTTTAACACTATTTACTAAATGTTAACGCTTTGGCTTTAAAGTTTTTGTTTACAGAATAACTATTTGATGCAAGGAAGTGTTAAAATGAATTAATGTTGTTTACAGATAATCAGGTCTCTTCTCTAAGCAAATACGTTAACTTTTAACATCTGTAAACAACATTAATTCATTTTAACACTTCCTTGCCTCAAATAGCTATTCTGTAAACAAAAACTTTAAAGCCAAAGCGTTTTAACATTTAGTAAATAGTGTTAAAAATTAATGTCATGTCTAGGGGGTGCCTTTGATATTTTAAAGCCGTATTTAATGCATAAAAATGGCGTCCTTAACCTAAAAAGAAAGATTATGATTTTGATAGCTTTGAAATAAAAGTAAAATGTTAACGTCGCTGTTAAAACTTTGTTTAGAGAATAGCATTTTTTAATGCTGTTGTTTTTAACACCCATTTGTTGATGTTAAATTTTAAAGTCTGTTTTTAGAGAACAGACCATATTAAAAGTTAACGTTTTTGCTTAGAGAATATACCTGATTTTAAAATAAAAATCATAAAAACTTCAACTCGATTATAACCTATATTGGCCTAGGTACACAAAAAACAAATTTTATTAAAGGGTGAAGATACTCATATTTTTAAAAAAACTAAAATAAAAATAGCTCTTTAGATTTAATCCTGATTAATTCCGGGCTCGGGTAAGAAAAAAAAAATAATCTCCTTGTCTTTTAAAAAAATTTCTCCCCTAATTATTCTTCCAGTAAACACTTCATTGTAATTATAAGGGAAATGGTTGAAAGGATTAATATCGCTCTCTTCACATAAAGGACATTTTTATTAATATTTTGTTTAAATTTTTATAATACTATGATCCACATCTTATGGCCACAAAAGCGGGATTTTTTTTCTCTCGACTTCCAGTTGAACATAATATTTCTTTTCTTCTCTTTCTGATTTCGCTCTCTCTTTTACGACCTTTAAATAAAAGTAATCTTAAATATTAATATTTTAATCTTCTAAATGGAAATAATATTTTATTGAAACATTTTCATAATTAAACGTCAAACAATTTTCAAACTCATTGATGTTAAATAATTACATCCTTTCAATTAAAATTAAAGAAATTAAGTATATAATAACCCTAAAATTTACTTATTTATTTAGTATTTCGTAAGACAGAAAAAAAATACAATTAACGGATATTTTTTGTTTTTTTGTTTAATTGCACATTTTTCTATTTGTTTAAAATATTTCTTTCATTTTTCCCATCATTATACTTTACTTTATAAATATAAAATAAAAAGCTCGAAAGCAAAAAAAAAAAACCTTATAGTAATGTGAATTTAATGAGAAAAATTTAATAAGAAACTCGAATACTGTTATGTCGCTTGTATTCTTCTCTATTGAATATTTTTTCATATTTTAGCTTGGCTCATTTTTTTTTCCTTATAAAATAAAATTATTCGGACCTGTGACAGCCGGATTTTTTTTTGGCACGTCATGACCTTTTGTTTTCCGACTTTTAATGTTTGTATATTGTTTAGTATTCATGACGATTTTTAAATATAGATTCCTACGAATCTTCGTGTTGTGAGTCCTAAAAAGTTGACCAGTAAATTTATAATATGTCTATATTTGTCTTTTAAAGTGTGGGAATTTATTCATGATTTTTTTTTAATATTTGTTCCAGTTGTTCTCCTGGACACGACCTCCGAGCCAACCCTGGAATGGACCCGATACCCGTACGGACCCCAAGCATCAACGCCAGGGGTAAGTCCTGGAAATTTTCATCATTTCACGTCCCATCAAAGAGCATGCAAAATATCCTCTAATTGGGATTTAATTTTTGTTTATTTGCCTACGCCTTTTTTTAAACACGTGTCTAGGCGATGGATGTGGAGAGGGATGGAGAAAGATTAATGGAAATGGTAGAGGGGGAAGCGTCCAGCGTACGCACCCTAAAGGGTCCCTAACGGCTCTAATCTCGTGTGTCACTGTTTTTTACATTAATTTATAAATGGAAACTATTTTAAAAAAATAACATTTAAAATTTTTTTTTTTTTTTTACTCAACATTCACTTAAAATATTATGATAAAAATTCATACCAGGCAGTCAGAGAGTTATCAAAGTTGTTTTGTTTATTATAAGAATATAATTAATTAAAAGTCTTGGGAGAGTTATTTATTTTTTACACTTAAAATTTTTCTCATTCTCTGACATTTAGATGACATTCAACCAAAAATTAGTAATATTAATAGATAGCCTAAAAAATTGTTCTGCCTAAACAAGAGAGAGAGAGAGAGAGAGACAAAGCATGTTCGCCAAAACCACTTTTTTGGATTCAGGGGACATCAATACGTGTATATCCATCAAAATCTCGACATCGAATTTTTTACATGAATCCAATACTTTCTCTCTATATATATAAGTTATGAATATTAACGTATACATTAACGTATATACATTAGGGGTATGACTTTTTACAACCTCGGATCCCTGTATCATAACATGATGAACTTTTACTAAATATTGAATAAAATCTTACTTTCAAGGTGATTTGATAAAAAAACGTCACGCACAAAATGATTTGAAAATTTTATATATCAGATTTTTTGCCAATTTTTTGAAGTCACTCTAAATAGATACAAAATTGAACACAAGCTTTAGACTCACTTATATAGGTTCATTAAAGACACAAGGAAGTCAAATATTCTAAATAAAGTCATTGTTGAGGATGAATCTCAGTGGGGGTTGTCCTTGTTGAGGGAGGGTCTTAGTAGATTCTTCCATATCTTTGATTGCACCGCACGCTCACAACATTGGTTACTTCGGGCAATGTTGATTGGAAATTCATCTATTTTCCAGTGGGTTTTCAAGCAATTTAGCCCTGCTAATTCAGAGCTGCAGATAGTTCATCAAAATCTCAAACGCGGAACCATTGGCTGCTGATTTAATGATCAGCCCCTTAGTAAGAAATGAATGGACAAATTTTGCGCAATCTTTTGCGGATTTCAGGCATCATAATAAACTCAAGAAGGGCTAGAATGGCTCAAGAGGTCCAGCGTGCATTGCTGATATTTGGAATTTGTTGAAATTTCACGAAAAAGATTTCATTACTCTCAGCGAAGTGATGGAAGGCACGAGTGAGGTGGGAGAGACTTGATGTCGTCTCTTCAGCCGCCTGTTTCCTTAATTTTAGTTTTAACGTTGTGAAGGCTCCTTTCTATTTATTATAATTGCTAATAAAATCCTGCACAAAGAAGTAGTGGATGTTTGGTGATTTAGTCAAACCATGGAGCTCATCGCCCATGATAACACGTACAAAGAGATGCAGCACATGGAGCTGGCAACTAATAAACTTGGGTTTGGGGTACCTTTCTCTTCGAACATTTGCTGCAGCCGATCTTTTATTTAAAATAATTAAAAAAATACTGAAATTTGCTTTTATAAATAGAATTTATATAATTTATCATTAAATCTTTATTAGAAAAATAAAATATATAACTATGATTTTGGCTTACCCCTTCCCAGAGGGTCCCTTACCCCCCCCTCCCACCGGAATTTTATAGAGTGTTCTGGAAGTTATAATTGACACCAAATTAAGTAAATTAAGCTAATTAAAACTCAACTACTCGCTTTTAACACCTCCCTTATATACGGGCTTATACAAGACTGCGACCAGTCAACCTAAAATTTCAAAGTGGTTTGTGCGTGACCTTTTTTAATAGTTTCATGGAATAAACGTCATTTTAGTCATTAATAGGCAAAGTTCATTGAGTAGTGATACAGGAAATCTTAAACAAAAAAAGTCGAAAAGTCATACCCCTAATATACATATAGCCATTTCATTTCATTTTTTGAGATTTTATTTCATTATTATAAAAAAAGTAAAAAACCTTTCTTGTTTTAGCAATTTAATTTTAAAAGAGTTTGCTTGGAGCAAGGTAAATTTTTATTATATAATGGCTGTATTAATATTAATATAATAAACGAAATACATTTTTTTCAACTTCCATAAATAAATTTTAAAAATAAATGCTAATTTTAATTTTTTTTATGAAAAAAAAAATATAGTCTAATCCTTTATTTTATCAAAATAACTAGATCAAGATTTTCAGTAATTAACATTTCATTTATTTACAAACCAAGAATAGAGCTGCAAAAAAAGCTCCAAAATACAATCGTGAATAATTAACTTATTGAAATAATAATGAGCTGACGCTTTCTTTCTATTGTTGTTTATAAATATTTATCCTCGATATGTATGAGATGTTATGATAATATTTAATTATTTTAATTTGTTACTTATTCATTTGTATTGTATTTATATGTAAGTTAATTATCAGAGAATAAAGGATCAGAACTATCCCCCAAACATTGACCTTTATAAACAAAAATCTTTTTACATTATTCACTAGAATCAGTAGTGTAATAACTATAAGGATCAAATTTAATAATCCTACAGTATGGAAGAGAAACAATCCAAATTTTCATTTCAATTTCACTTTCTATATAAATATAAATTTTAAAAAAATCTTGCAGGTGTGAATTTTTTAAAAGAATTTCAATTTCCGAGTTGAAAGATAAGCCCCGGTGGTTCTATCATATTTTTTTTATTGCACTTTGCGAATCCTTTGTTCTGCAAGGGTTGTTGTCGAAGGGCCAAAGGGCTCCCCCAAGGGCGGAAACAGGGTAGAGGGGCTCTAGCCACAAGTGCCTCCGGCGAAAATCATCCGCCATTCCTTATTCATGACGGCCCCACCCCTTCTTATTACAATGTCAACCCGATATTTCTCACAATTCTTGCACTTTTTTTTATAGTTTATTCGCCTTTATTCCGATCTCCTATTCAACTAACTGAGAAAAATTTATTATTCTATTTAATTTTGTAAGACAATACGCTTATTGATAAAACAACTATTCGGGCTTCTTTTTTTTATTGGGTATGTTGAAATATTTTATCGTTACCACTTGAATATTAAATACGACTCATATCGATCAGAAATTTGATAAGATATATTTATTTCTTTATATAACATGACACAAATTTATATTGTGTTCCCAATGAAATTCAAGAATTTTATAAAGATCAAAAAATCAAGACTGATTTCCAAACGAAATCTAAAAAAATAAATTTAGGTTGATAATGTGCTTGTCTTGTTCCCTTTGGGATTAAATAGATTTCGTTTTTAAAAAAAATTTACAAAACCTAATTTCTTTATATCAACTATCTTTCGCCTAGATAAAAATAATTTTAATTTAATTTTCAATTTATGGGAAAAATGAATAATTTATCTTATTAATTTTGTAATTTGATCCAAGTGGTCAACCTAGCGAATCTAATGAACCTGGAAACTTAATAATGCTATTTAAAAAAAAAGAGGAAGTGGCCAAGTATATCTTAAAAACATTTAATCGTCTGGGACACAATATGTCGTTCAGTATTATTAATTTTAAAATTATATTTTTTTTTTTTTTTTTGATTATTTGAAATTAAGATAATAATTTATAAATATTACTTAATTTATCTATCCTATAATTGTATGTTTGTAAAATTTGATTTAATCAGGAAATGAGGACGACCCTCTTCTTTTATCAGTATGCGCCATAATTATGAAATTTCCAAAATTAAGTAATTTGACAATACCCCTTATTTATCTGTAAATTTAAAGATTATCAAGACACTTGAATTATTAATTTCCTGTTCATAATAGTCTTCTCCATTTATGAACTTTTCTACTATCAATAGAATTGTCATATCTTTCATTTATTTATATATTCACAGATCTGGAATAAATTCATTCTTATTTGATTATAGTCCGAATCAGGAGCAAATAATAAAAAAAGCGAGCTAATATTTTTAAGTATAGTCGGTGATGTACTTGAGCCTTGACCTTAGGCAACCAGGCTTAGCCGTCAGTATTGTTGTTTTTTCCCCTTCAGTTATAGGCCTATTAAAAAAATGATGATTTATTTATTTTAAAAATATTGGTTTGATTGACTAAGCTCAAGGCTCTCGAGCACATCAGGCACTTGTGACGCCGACTATACCTGCCAATAAACAAATATAAATTGCTAAATAATTAAAAAAAATTTGTATACCACATTCGGATAGTTATTAATTAAATTTTACAAATAAAAAAATGATTCAATTTTTATCTAATCAATAATTTATACTTCTTTTGTTCATCCTCTTTAGTGTTTGCCACTAATACTAATTCAGCGATTAAAGCCGAGCATAGCAGATATTTTAACGAGACTATCCTCTCCTCTCATTGAAATAGATGATTTGTTAACTTCACTGTCTGAATTGCACGCACTACTCGCTCTTGTATTTTATTCGCTCTTCCTACCAATTTTTACACCCTAATAGTTTCAACTAAAAAGCTAATAAAGAATTTGATTATTCTCTGGGAAATTATACGAATTCAAGTTTGACCAGTCCGAATGATCAAGATTTTTTTTTTTTTTTCTTATGCTAATCAAATCTTTTTTTATCTCAAATGAGTCAGTAAGATGCTGTTAAATCAGTCTATAAAATATATTGGGAAAAAATCTTTTGATTCCTTTCCGCATGATTCAATTTTCTTGAATTTTTTTTCTTTTTTTTTAATTAGAATTCTTTTTTAATTTATATAAAATAAAATATCTCAAAAGGGAAAAGGTCTACAATCGCAATAAAAAAACCTTTCCCTCTGAGAATATAAATAAAATGTTGACATTTTAACAGTTATGGATAAGGAAAAATGTTATTTGTATGTGTAAGCATTTCGGTTTGATGTCGTTCTTTTTCAACAAAATTCTTGGATGATCCACTTGTAATTTAAAAAATTTCAATTTTTTTTTTTTTAGGTTAAGTGTCGAATCGACTGCCATCAAAATAAAACCGATAACAATTCGCGATATAGGTATTTTGCAATCGAAAAAATAATGTTTTGAATATAAGTTTTTTTTTTTTTTTTTCAATTCTCTCTCTTGAGAGGAATAATACTTGAATGAAATTGGTATTAATTAAATTATTTTTTGAGCACTTCTAAAAAAACAAACGAATATATTGTTTGCTTTTTTTTTGATGAATTTGAACACCGTTGATGATGACAAACTTGTCTCCCACAAAACAAAGTGTTCGTCATTTTCTCTTATGATCTTACCAGCTCCAGGCGAGAACTCAAGAGCTGTTCGCAAACATGAACTGAACAAATATAGTTTCTTTGATTGCGAACTGTTCAATATTCCCAAGAAACCGCCTTTACGTTATTGCTTTATTCATATGATATGATCAAGTACAAAATTAAATGGTCCAACATCTGTTTTAGTTTGTAACTTTTGGCTAAGGTTTAGTTCTGAACTTGTTTTAGAATTAATTAACTTTACAATAACTAGTATATAGGTCTAATTATTTTATGAACTTTTTTCATAAGAAGTTACTTGGATTCAGGATGTTATATGCAGTATTAAAGAAATATTTTCTTTTTTCTCATTTTCAACCTCGCTGCCCCATTATGAAGGCTATACCAAATAATCTATAGTATAGCCCGAGTTCTATTTTTACATTTGATTTCTGATTTGTATCTGAATGATACTTGTCAGGTACAAATCTTAATTAGAACAAAAGTAAATAAATGTTAAAAGCTCACGCTATAAATACACATATTTTTGTTATAAGCCTGATGTTGATCCATTGAGCCCGAAACTGAAAATTTTACGGAATAAAGATCCTGAAAAAAAGATAATATACATCCTTAATACTTAATACATCTTATGTTCAACTAGTATTCTTTTGGTTCAAGAACACATTAAATTTGTAGAAATAATATTCAGGATCCATGATTTCGAGCTCGAGGACTCTTTATTTTTGTACATTAATTTTTTTAGTAAATTTTTCACTCTTACAAGTTTTAGAACTACAAATCATCCCTAGTTTTAATTGTGAAGGATATTTTTTACTTTCTCTTACCTATGTACCGGTATATGTTATATATATAACATATATATATATATATATATATATAGAGAGAGAGAGAGAGAGAGAGAGAGAGAGAAAGCATTGGATTCATGTCAAAAATTCGGTGTCGAGATTTGATGGATATACACGTTTTGAGGTCCTGAATCCAAAAAAATGGTTCTCGCGACATGGTCTGTTTCTCTGTATGTCTGTGTGTTCAATTTTAAGCATGAAGGAATTGAGCTATGAGGCTGAAATGTTATATTTAAGTTAAACACCCCCGGAACCGAGAAAATAAGCTTTTAATCAAAATCGGCCAAAAAGTACTAGTACTTTACTGATGTACTTTTTCACTTATTTTCGATTTTCTCAAAATTTGATTAAAATTCAAAAATCAATTATTTTTTAGATGCTCTTTTAAATGTAAATTCTCATTTTGCTCTCAAAGTTGTTTTTATAAGCACACTTTACTCCTGTTTATTAACAAGCCATACTAACCTCAAAGTCTTTTCCCCATCTTATCCATTTATATGGCAATCTCTGCCTCTTTCTTATTATTTGTAATTTCTTGTTAAGTAGATGATATAATCATCTTTCTAGTTTTTCACTGCACCTTAGTAGCCTAGATATAAACTTATCTATTGAAATGAACAATACTTAATTTTCATACCAAAATAGATTCAATTATTATTTTAATTTATTCAATTTGCCCTAGAAATGAAGTTCTTATTAAGCTCTAAATTTAAATTTACTGATAATTGAAATATAATTAGGTTTCTACCAAGAACCGCATATTATTATCAGACAAGATCTTTCCAAATGCACAAATTATATTTTACTTAACTATTATAGAGGTATAATAATATTATATTATAAAAGCATATTCAAATAAACCCTAAGGTAGAAATAATTTCTCTACTCGTACAATTCAAGTCCCCAAGAGGAAAAAAAAGCATATCCATAAAGATTAAAATATAATTAACCTAATTACTTAAAAAAAAGGCTTAGTTGGCTGAGACGTGAGTAAATTCTTGTAAGTTTCGATTTTCTAAATGGCTTGATGTTCAATCTCCACCAAGGGAAATCTTCCTTCCTTTCTTGTATATCTCGTGGCGCCATTGCACTTATTGGCATAAAATGGGAGACAATTCATTCCGGTTGGAAATGCCCTGAGCCCTCCTTCTTCCTTCCTTGCCCCTCCTGCACTGCATTCTGCTGAAAAAGCTTTTTTCCCGAAATAAAAAAAAAAAACTTGTTATCTTCGATCTTCCCTCTACTCGCTTTGATTTTCATTCATTAAAGACTTTTAAAGAAATTCAATTTTTAGAACAAAAGTAGGATTCTATTTTAATAAAGAATATAAAATCCTTTTATCCATTTTTTTAGAATTATTTTTCTTTCCTTTTTTTTCCTGTAAAAAAGTCTCTTAGGGGTTTTATTTTATTTGTCTTCGCTTACGGAACTGGAATTATCCCTTTTTGCATTCAATTTTAAAAATAGAAATCATTAGTCCGTTAAAATTTAAAATAAATGGTGGATTATCAAAGTGGTTAAGGAAAAAAGATTTTCTCCTTTTTTTTTTTATTTTTTACTTTTAAAATAAATATATCTAACCGATCGTAAGCAATTATAATACAGATTTTTATATAAAGTTATTCCAAAATGAAAAAAAAAAAATAACGATTCTTATTCATGTTCATCTGAATTTTACTTCCACAAAATCAAATAAATATCATGTAAAAAAAAAAAAAAATTCACAAAGCAATAAAAACTCTTATTTTACATTCATCATATACAAACTTGACAGTTCCTTGACTTGAGAGAAAAACTAGTTTCACATTTTTTTTTTTTTTTTTTTTTAATAAATAATTTAAAATCGCCTATCGATAGGCAACCAACTTTTTTTGAATATCTGAATTTCTCTATTTTATTTAGATTAACTTAATTTTATTATGCCATTGCAATATAATAATACTTATACATTTCATTACACAATTTACACTGTTCGTTTCATTTTTTGCACGCTCGATGCACGCTAGCATAACTTAGCTTATGTTCGTTTCAAATTTGGGCCGGGCAGAAAATGAAGATTTTGCTGCATAATTTAAATATAATGTGAATTGTGCAGGGCGATCTCAGCGCCAAAGCTTTAGTAGATGACCCACCTTTCACCCTGTCGCCATTTTCTCTCTCAATCCACATGGATACTTAATTAATATAGAAAAAAAAGATAAGTCAGTTTTAACTTTTATTTTCATTTTTTCATTAATTTTCTTTATTATTATTAATTATTTTTATTTATTTAAGGATCAACGTTATAAAAATGGCAACTTTTTTTTTTTTTGGGGGGGAAGGCGAAAACCAAAAAAACCAAAAAACACACAGAGAAAAAAAAAAAAAAAAAAAAAAAGAAAAAGAAAAAAAAAAAAAACAAAAGGAAAAAAAAAGAAAAATGGCGGGGGAGGTGAGAAAAAAAAGTGGAAAGTTTGTGGGTGGGGGGAGGAAGGAGGGAGGGGGTTTTTTCCAAAAAGAGGGGGGGAGGGGGAAAAAGGAAAAAAGAAATTTTTTTTTTTTTTTTTTGGTGGGAAGAAAAACAGAGGGGGGGGAGGGAAAAGCCTCTTTTTTGGTGCGGGGAATGGGTGGGGGGGGGGGGGAGAATTGTTTTAATTGGGGAGAGGATTGACCAGGGAAATACCTGGAAAAGAGAGAGAAGAAAAATTTCTCTTCTTTTATATTGGGGGGGGGGGGGGGGGAGGGAGGGGGAAAACCCCCCTCCCGGTGGGAACACCCTGGTCAAGTCTGGTTTAACTGAAGGTTAGATTATTAATATCTCAATTTGCAAGTTCTTGATTTGAAACGAACAGATAGAAAAAGTTGCACTTTTTGTTCTAGACAGTTTGGGCACGTTTGCACTTGGGTAACTTGCCTGGGCAGCTTTACACTTTTTACCATGCCAAGTGAAACGAACAAATCTATAATCGACCTTTATTTTGATTAATTAAAATTCGTGATGGTTAATTAATTTACTGATAGTCAAAGCGATCAAAATCTAGAGAAACGATCCTGTTTTTATCTTTTTCATCGAAATTTTTTATACATATATTTTTTTTTAAATTATACTATCATGATGTATATTAATTTGATTTAGTGAAGTGAGATTGAAGTCCAAAATACCCTCATTATAGAAAACAAATTAAAAACTTCCGGGGGTTGAAATTGAAGGTATTCAAATGTGAGCTTGAATTTGTGTTTTCGAATTTAGATAAACGGCAATCCCAGCAGGTGGATCTCAACGATAAAATAAAAGAAAAAAAAAAAATGAAATCCGAAACCATCCCTAAAAGTTGCCTAATGCAGGCAATAAAAGATCAATTTGTGAAACAGACTATTCAAATAAAAAGACAATAAAATGAAATTGAGTATCTATCTTTTATTTGTTATTTATTTGGGAGGGCGTACAGAGACGACAATTTCCAGTTTGAAAAATTCAAAAGTTATGACTCACTGCAAACTTTAAATTTTCTCATTGACTTTTGCTTAAAAATGATCAATAAAATAAAATCTTAAAATTCTTCAATTTTATTTTATTATTATGTAGCTATTGATATATTACAGGCCCGGACACAGATATTAATTCGTTAGTTTACGTTAGGAATTGTTTTGATTAATCCACATAAATTAAAACAGAGAGGTCTTGAGAGGCTTGATTTCTGATCCAGGTGTTAGTGATTTACTCCTCGTTCTGAACAATATAATTTATTTAAATTATTTTGACTAATTTAAATAAATAGACAATTAAAAAAATTTTAGTTATTTTTGGCAACAAAAATGCTTTTAAATTTATTTAAATTGTTTTTTTATCTTTATTATGGTAGGCAGTTTAGACCATCCCTTACCGCACAATAAATACAATTATAAAATACATTATTGTCAAAGATACAAGAAACTTTTTTTTTAACACACTTGTCATGTGACCAGCTATCCTCCGGAGGGCCTGGAAAGCCCCATATTTTCTCAATTTTTTTTTTTGGGACAGGGAGCTTTCTGGGGGGGGGGCACGAGCCTTCTGGGGGGGGGGCATTCCCCTCCGGCACCCCCCTAGTTACGCCCATGCACACAGTCTTTTCGGCAATTTCGACCATATAAGTCTTTATACAATCACCGTTATTAATGAATATATTGAGGTATTGGGGACCAGAAATTCTTATTTAAGCCCTTTGGTATCCAAATGGCTTAAATAAAATCATCGGACTGCCTGGGGTTCGAACTCTCGACCCTTGATCTACAAGGCAGGCGCGCTATCAAATACCCCAAGCCCGAGAGCCCAAGATAACTTCAAAACAAAAACAACAAAAATACATTATTAAAACAAAACAAAGACAATAACAATACAATATTAAAACAAAATGAAAACAATAAAAATAATTTAAATTGTTAGAAATAAAAAATAAATTTGTTGTTTATTATTAATATTAATTTAATTCTCAAGAACTCTCTAAGAAAGGGTTGAAATTAACTCTCTGGAAAATCCTAATAACAATCATATAAGTACTCTATAGATCCAAGTACCGTATAAAATTGTAATGCAAGCACTTTTTAAACCAAAGAACCAACCAGTGCACTCGAAAGAGCAGAACCCTCTTTTTGAAGGGCTGAAAGACTGCACAAATAGACTTTCTCGATGCCCAATTATTCATACAGCACTTAATTGGATCTTCTCCTTCCCTATCAACCGCCTAAATTTATCATCCTAATTATTTTCGAGTATTTTCATTACTCAAATGTCAAAGAAAAAAATCAATAATGCGCGTATTTCGCATAAAAATTTTATGGCCGTTGATTTTTTACGCGTAATTTTTTATGAAGCTAAAAAGTTATTTTCTGTATATATGAAGCAATATTTGATAATGATAATGGCCGAGGGTATGAATATTTTATAATGTAATAATATAGAAGACCCTCTAATATGTGACAGTTATTTCACAGCAAAAGAGCAACCAATAAGGATTTGCTTGGCATTTTGAAAGAGACACCCTCACCGAAAAATTATCCGACAAAATAAAATTGTTTGAGTAATTGAAAATAATGATAAATATTCTTTCTGGAGGAAACTCCATCAAATATGCAGGATAAGTGAAGAAAAAAGACTCAATATCGGGGCAACAAATATTATTTAAGTAAACAATTTCCCTAACTAAGCGTTACTCATCCTCAGGGTGTTAAAATTCAACATAATTTTCATCATGAAAGATGAAATTAAAATAAGAATTTTCTGGACCGATATATTGTCTCTTTACTTCACTTTCATAATGATAATAAAAATAAAGATTAACTCTTATAATATAAATACTATATTATAGTAGACCCTCTGAAGATAAATCATGAAATTTTGATTAAAATTCATGAATCAACTAGGTCCTAAAATATTTTTTAGATGCTCTTTAAAAAGTATATAAAAATATTATTCGTGGAAATTGTTTGAAGTAGGCCTACCTACACTTTAGTGATGTAGTCTTTCAAATTTTCAAATTCATTTTCCGGCTCTTCCTTTCATAAAGTCAATGTTAAATCCCTTCGGGGATGCATGTAAATTTCGATTAAAAAAAGGGGGGTTCCCTTTGGAACTTTTTACACATTTAAAAGAATTTTTTCCAATTTTATTGGATTATTTAACCAAAACTGGGCCTAATACTGAAGACGGTTTGTACCCTGGAAGAGAGTTTCTGCATTACACACTAACTATAGTTCAACTAACTACTCATACATCAAGCAACCGGCCCTAAATTTGGCAACCCTTTTCACACTGATTTTTATTTAGTCCAATTTATTAATCGAATATTTTTTTTTCTTTTTTCAAAAAATTAGTTCCAAATTTCCTATTCTTAGAATTTTTTTTTAATTTTTCGACAAACAATAAACTAGAATTAATAGTCTAACATCCTGTAAATTAGTTTATTTTCTTTCTATAGATAGATAGATGATAGTAATTCAAAAAAAAATTGTCAAGCCTAAACACCTGCTTCCTGTCGGTTGAAAAAAAAATGATTTTCTCTTCTAAAGAAATTTGAAAGTTTCTTTGTCAAGTAAAAAAATGTGAATTAGAATAAAATGATTCATATTTGTATTTTAGTTACGCCTCTCTGATGTTTGACTCTGCGTGAGTGCTAGCTAGATCTGTTAATAATAACAGTATCGGTGGAATACTCTTGACCCCTAGAGGTGATTAGTTTTTTGATTAAAATCTATTATAATTATTCTAGAATGGTTATTTATTACTGTTTTTGTTCCGGATATGCTAAGGGCAGTCTTAAGTGTATTTTGAATATTTTACTCAAAACCTCGTTGCTGTTGTCATCATGCTATAATGATCGTTTATTCTGATTTATTAAAAAATTTAGGATAGAAAGAGATCGATTTATTAAGAAATAATTAAATGTCTCTCCGACTGATAAATTCTTTAAATTAAAGAATTCAAACTATAAAAATCTGGAGTGCCTTAACGCACAGCACACAACTTTCTCTTACTTTCTATAATCGTATGTTGTGTATTGTGCTGTCATACCAGATTTTTTGGTGTAGAGATCTATGTATTTAGTTTCCCATACCACTTTAGTTCCAAACTTGACCAGGCCACTTGCGTATCATAGATGGCGCTGAGCTGCTAATGAAGCATTCCATTGGAAAAAAAATTGAAATAATAAATCAGTAAAGTGTACTAAAACAGAGAAAGAAAATACCCTCCCCCCCCCCCGCCCCGCCCCGGGGGTTACTTATTAATATACTTTTTAAAGAGCATCTAAAAAATAGTTGATTTATGAATTTTAATCAAAATAGTTGCAGCGAATTTTGAGAAATTCGAAAAAATCAGAAATAATACTTCAGTAAAGCGTACTTCAAACACGTTTTATAAAAAAGCTTATCAATATAGGCCTACTTTTTAAAGAACATCTAAAAAATAGTTGATTTATGAATTTTCATCAAAATTGTTCCAGCGAATTTTGAGAAATCAGAAAAAAACTAAAAAAGTACATCAGTAAAGGGTACTTCAAGCAATTTTCATGAAAAACTTCCTTCATTTTTAAAGAGCATCTAAAATTTAGTTAATTTATGAACTTTCTTACTATATATAGATAAGAGAAAGTAAAAACTGATTTCGGTGCATTTTTATTCTAATCTCCAGGTGACGTTTCGGTGCTTTGATTTTAAATTCTCTATCTTTGATTATTTAACCAAAACTGGACACCGAAACGTCTTCGGTGGATTGACAAGTGATTTCATTGTATTCCATTCCCTTCACTTTATGATACATACACAAACATTTTCCCTTCTATAATAAAGTTTAATACTCAGCTATCGTTATGATATAGGTCTAAAATATAAATTTTTGATTGAAAAAATCCCAAACCTATTTTTTCATCTCTTGTTTTTTTTTTTTTTTTTAAATAATTTTTTATCTTCATTTCCTATTAAAATTTAATGTTTAAAAAGTGGACAAATGTTCTGTATTGATATGTAGGAAGGTTGTTTTAAATTCAATATTAAAGTTGTATAGCAATAACCCCCCTCTCCCCCTCCCCACCGTTTTTCAATCTCCCTAAATATCGGTCTACTAATCTCCCCTCGTCGGATATTGATTCATTGTAATTTAATCCAGGTTAATGAATTTTTAGCACGTACAATTATAAATTCTTTTAAATCAATAGCAAGCATATTTTTTATCTCCTCTTCGTGATTACAATAAAAACTAAAGCTCTAATTAATTTTATAATATTTTAATTAATAAAGAGACTATATTTTTTTTTATTATTATTATTTTCCATGATAAGATTATTGAATTAAGACTTGCTAAAAAATTTCAGTATATCTCTATGATTTTTTTAATATTTACAAAATATAATCTGTTCAAAAGAAATTATTTTTTTTTTAACTTAGAAGAAAAAAAAGTTTAAAGAAGAAAACGAACTCTTAATTGTATTATTTATTTAATTATTTAATATATTTTAATTACGAATCCTTTTTTCTTTCCCTTTTTGTTTTATAATTAATGAATATTCGAAGAAAAAAAAAATTAATTTCATTTTTTTTTTAATCTTCCACTTCTTTTGATGTCTCCATTTATAAAATGACACCATGTCAAGAAAATTTCCTATCAACATTTTCTTGCCCTGAACAATGTTTGACCGTTCATATCATATTATGGGCTTCAAACTCTATAGAGGCTGGATCCTATATCCTGTATATCTATCCATTTAGGTTCAAATGGCGTTGGCCAATGTATTAAGCTTCATTCAGAATTTATACGAGCCTATAGAGTTCTATGGCCTCCTCCTCAAATGTAATATTCTCTTGCATGACTTACTAATTATGTGGTCAATATTCCCTAATCTAGTTTGCTATTATTGTAAACTTGGTAATAGCCTACATATAAACTTTGCCCATTGGATTTAAAAACCATCATCTTTTCATTTATTCACGCCAAACTTTAATTTTAATATGTATTTTATATACCGTAATGAAAAAAAAATAATGTGAATAAGTTATTTTTATTGAGATTAAACAAAATTTTAAGAGATTTGTCAAAAAAATTCATATAGCCTACCTTTTCGTTTATTATTTCGGTAATAAAAAACAAACTGTTTAATCTAAATAATAAATAAAATCACTCATTTTTTATGACTTTTATTTAAATAAAAATCTTTATTATTAAAATTTGATCATTTCTTATTATGAAACATCTGGGAATTTGCTTAACATTAATGATTGGTTATAAACGAAATATAATAACAATTAAAAAAAAAAAATAAGCCATCATTATTTCAAAACGCCCCCGGGTTTGGCGTAGTAGGTAGCGTGCCTACCTCCTATACCAAACGTCGCGGGTTCGGACCCAGGCGTCCGATGATTTTATTTAAGCCATTTGGATACCAGATGGCTTAAATAGAAATGCCTGAACCTACAATTTATATATTACTTACAACGGTTATCGTCTAAAAGTCTTAAATGGCCTAAGTTGCCGAAAAGACTGTGTGAATGTGTGTGTGAGTGTGAGTGTGAATGAGAAAAAGTGTGAATGTTTAAAAAAAAAAAAAAAAAAAAAAAAAAAAATGATTTCAAAACAAAATTTGTAATAATAATTTTTAGCCAAAATATTTATATATAGACTATATACTTAGGTATTTTTTATTTGTTTAAGCTTGTTTGTGCTCTGAAGATAGGTTTATATATTAATTACTATAAAAAAAATATTACTCTGTATATATCTTTCGTGCAAAAATTATATTTTCTAATTTCCCTGGAACTGGCCATTCTAAGGTTACGTGAATTCGAAACAAGCATAAAAAAAGACAGGTGGAAATTCACTAAAGGCTTTTGTTATAGGTGCCTAAATTATAATAATAAAATTATTATTATTGTTATCGTTTGGGTTTATAAAAAAAATGTCCTTTTTAGTTTTTCGGCATCTGCGGTCGACTTTAAATAACATATATAATTTCGCTAAATTTATTAAGACATTTATTTATATCAATTCCTGTCCTTTTAATTTAAATAAACCCACATACTAACTTTTAAGGTTATCAATATTTACATTGTCACTATTTCGTCTAAAAATGCGATTCATCTTTAATTAATAAAATCACGATAACATTATAGGGCTAGATATATATAAAATTTCAATCACAAATAAATTTTTTTAGTTAAATATTTTTCTAGATCTATATATTTGAATACGATATTAGTATTCAAAATATCTCCAATTGTATTTTAACTTGTAAGTCATAGATATATTTAATAAGAGTGTGAGTTTCTTATTGGTGAGGCCAAACGCCCCATGGCCCCCGGGAATCGAACCCAGGATCTCCAGCCTTTCCGGGGCATCGGCGTCCTGTATATTGCCCCAGCTTTGATTCTTCATTTTTAGTTAAATTTATAATATAATAATCAAAACAATAAAAAAAACTTTATTTTTTTTTTAAATTTATTGTTTTTTTTTCGCATTTCTTACTAGGTAAATTAAAAAATAACTTTCTTCTTCCATTCAAATTATTAAAAATTATTATGAAGAGCGGAAAACTTTATAAACTTCCAATGATCAATTCTACTTAGCAGAAGTCAACGGTTTCCCTTCATTTTCATTATCTAAATAAAAAAAAAAAGATAATGAACAAATGAGGTTGATTAAAACTGTTTCCAAACTTAAATTGACAAGTTTTCCTCTTATTATTATTTTATTAATTATTCTTGATAATAGCATTTCGACTCGAACCACTTCTGATTCTAATTTAAATCAATAGGATGTCTTCTTGAATTTTCTTGATCTTTTTCGGTCGTTTTTGAAGAGAGAAACTCCTTTGAATATAAAACCTTGTCAAAGTAAAGCATTTAAATAAATTCCGTTTGTAAATATAATTTATTAAAATGCCTATAAATAAAATAAAAAAAAAAAAAGTTTCCATACATTATATTAGTATTTTATTTAATATAATAATCTCTATCTCTTTTCAATATTTTTTTTAATAGAGTGGTTGAACCAGCCTCTTTGTAATAAAACGAGCAACTGTTTGATTTATTTATAAAACATTAAAAAAAAAAACCTGCTGACATTGTTGGTACGCGAATTCCTACCGCATGAAAAATTACTAACTAAACCATTAAAATTATAAATAAATAGTTTTTTTTTATAATGTATACTTTGTTTATATTACCTTCGGAGATCCCTATATTGACGCTTAATTTAAAGAGTTTTTGTGTTAAAAAATTTAAATAATTATTAAACAATGTTTAAGGAAAAAGTTTTAGAGAATTTTAATTGAATTTGAACAAAAAAAAAAAAATGTTTGTATAAATATAAATTGTAATTAATTTTCTGCATGATATATTTATAAAAAAAGTCCGTGATCCGTGGCTCAGATAGAAGATAGTTTCTCGTGTCTGGAGTTCCTGGTTTGTTTCCCGTCCCAAACGAGAAAAATCTATTTCAATTGAATTGGCTACCAATTATTTGAAATAAATAAGGATGGGGTCTAAATGTCGACAAAGACCTTAAAAATATATATAAAAGTTCAAAAACAAAAATAGTTAACAAAGCATAATCAAAAATACACATAATTATAAACATAACGTAGTTCAAAAATACACATAATTATAAAAAAAAAAACACATAATTACGAAATTCACATATTATAAAAAGCCCAAATTCTTGCTCAGGGGCCCACATCTTGTGGGTACGTGGATGGCGACCACGAGCTACCCGAGCTGGGACAAACAGTCCTTCAGTTCTTTGTATGTCTGTTTCTTCCTCTTTTCAACAGGCGCCAGACCGTGCGACGGCCTGTCCTTTTACTTCCGGTCGCACAAATGCATGATAGGGTTGGAGGGAAAAAGTAAGGTCCGCTGACCCCGCATCGCGGGAATGGTGCGAGGACAGAAGAAGAGATAAAAAGAAAAATTCAAAAATACGAAATAAAATAAAAATACAAAATTTCTCATTATACTCTATATTTTTTTTTTTTTGTATTATTGTTCTAAACATAAACAAAAGAAAATACCTTATCACTAGAACAGACATTAACTAGAAATCCGTACAAGTGTTTTCTCAATCGTTGTCTTATTTTACATTCAAGTTCAAAAGTTATTAAAAAAATGAATATTTTGGAATACTCAAAAGCTTTTGCTCGTGGCTTAAAAAGAACCAGGATAACTCTTGAGTATGTAGAAATTAATGCCCCTGTTTGAAGGTATGCAACCCAAACAGCCAACGCAATTTTATTAATTACTTATCTCGATGCAAGACAGACTCAGAGTAGTAAATAGAAAAATTGGTTATTTTGGTTAAGATTTAAACTTTCGGCCGTTGATTCTCGGAACATTTTGTAAATTAAAATTAAATATACAAATGAAACACTAGGTTATTTGTTTCAAAGGTTTTATTAATTAAAAATTAACACTTGATACATATTTCGACAATTTCTTGTCATCATCAGAAGTTATTACATGAAAGTAGCAACATTATATATATCTACACTAGAAGAAGTGGTACCAACTCTTCTAGTGTAGATATAAATAATGTTGCTACTTTCATGTATTAGAATGTAATCACTTCTGATGATGACAAATGATTGTCGAATTACGTATTAAGTCTTAATTTTTAATTAAAAAACCTTCCAAACAAATAACCTAGTGTTTAATTTGTATATTTAATTTTCCAAGTTATTTTGGTTGTCTATCTTGCAGCAACAAAACATAAATTTATGATATCTCAACTTTTCATAGAGAAAGTATCTTTATAAGGTTTTGATTTTAGCTTCGTTGATTAAATGCTTAATTCATAAAAGGAATTAAAATAGATGTTACCTTGGCAGATTCATGAGAAGGAAGGAAATGAAATTAATTTAAAAAAATCTTGATTCATAAATCATACATGTGTGATTATATTTATGCAATGATAATAATGCAAGTGTTGACGTGATAATTCTATGTACTTAACTTAAATTGCTAGTAATAAATGTAGTGAGTGGAAATAATATTTTTCATAAAGCCTTCTCATGAAGATCATTGAAACTTGGCTTATGAGGATTAGGGAAGCTGTCTGGAGGTCATTTCTCATTTACTTAGAGGATAAACAAATTTCACCTATAAATTTAATCTTCATTTGTTTTTAATATATTTCGTAAAATTACTTACTTTTATTTCGTAAGGAGAAGGGGGGAATTTTAATGTGTATAATTATTCTATTATTTTCTTTAAAATTTGATAACAAAAACTAATTTCTTATGACAACCCTATAATCAAGAGATTCCTAGATGGATTAAAGTGCAAATTCAATTTGTTTCGATTTTATCAAGGTTTACTTTTATTTATTTGTGTAAATGCAATTATTTTTAAGTAGTGAAAAAAAATTATATATTTAAAAATTAATTTTGACATTGATAACTGATTAATAAAGAAAAAATATTTTTTATTTTTATATATATATAAGGATGTTGTTGAAAAAAAAAAATTAATAAACGTTTTAACTATTTTGTTAAATTTATGTTTCAATAAAAAATGTTTGTGAATAGACGCACATCTTGACTTGTTCCCGTGAATTTCCGGGAAGACGTGGCTGATTCCCATGGACCCGGTGAAGCCAGGAAATTGCTGTTGCTTTAGGAAAAAGCAAATATTTTTATTGCTTATATTTACAAATTTTTTTTTTTTTCTCCTTTAAATGAGATAACTTAAAAGTCAACTGAATGACAATTAGATCTCATTTAAAATAATTATTTATTTAAGTCTTAACCTGTGTGTAATAAATAACTCACAAGCTTATTTCCATTGTGATAAGGGAACAGCGAAAAATCAAAGCCTCCGTGTGCTTAAAAGATTCCAAGACGTTTCGGGTGAAATTTATTGTCCTATCATGTCATGGATCTTTGAGTGTCTGTAGTTACTTATCATTAGGGCACAAAACATGTATAAAAGTTGTATTGTGTGCAAATAGTAGCAATTCGATTTTCTCTTATCTTAGTTGTGAGAAAATTATCATAAAAACTAGATTTTATATTTACCATGGCTTGGATAAATAATCTCGTGCTTGACGCCGGAAGATAGGCAGCCCAATTGACCAACTTACTAATACACTTTTTGATCAGAGCTCTCATACAGACCAACCAAATCAAATCTCCTTAACTAAAGATACTCAAAATAATCTCGATAGCAATTAGTCCCTAAAAATTCATTAGTAAATTTGGTCAATGTTGTTGCCTATCTTCCAGGAGATATTTTTTTTTTAAACATTCACACTTTTTTCTCATTCACACTCACACACACAAGTCTTTTCGGCAACTTAGGCCATTTAAGACTTTTAACGATACTCATATGTTTCAATAAATCTATTGGGGGTCCAGGCATTTCTATTTAAGCCATTTGGTATCCAAATGCCTTAAATAAAATCATCGGACTGCCTGGGGTCCGAACCCGCGACGTTCGGTATAGAAGTTAGGCACGCTACCAACTACTCCAAGCCCCGTGGGCTCCATATCCGCCACCAATAAGAAATTGCGCTAGGTGTCATCTTTGGAAAAATTCTGGTACTAGTACTTTACAGATGTACTTTTTTTTTTTAGTTATTTCCATTTTTCTCAATATTTCCATTACGCTAGGTTTCGTCTTTGGGAAACTTTGAGTACTAGTATAGTACTGGTTTACTTTTTTAGTTTTTTTCACTTTTCTCGAAATTTCTTTTAACGTTTTCTTTCAAATTTTAAATATTTCCTATTTGCGGTATAAAAAAACAAACTACGATTGATATCGTCCTCGAGTACTAGTACTTTACTGATGTACTTTTTAGTTTTTCATTTTTTCTCGAAAATTCGCTCTGATTTATTCCAAATTTCAAATATGAAATTAAGCTAGGTTTTGTCTTTGGAATACTTGGACTTTACTGAGGTATAATTCTTTTTTAGTTTTTTCTAATTTCATTAAAAGAAAAAACCACCAAACTCCAGCTCGGTCATCCCGGAACTAATTTATTAATTAATAAATCTAAAAAAGTTTTCTATTAAAACTTTTTTCGGTTATATGCCTATATTATTCTTTATTATTTTTGTTAAAGCAATTTCAATTTTTTTTCGTCTTTTCGACATCTTTAGACTTTAAACGATGTTATTTACAATATAAATGACCCACGTATTATTAAAATTATAATTATCAATATTAAATTAGTTCAAAGAAAAACAAAAATTTTTTAAAAGCTATTTAATTTTTCATACACTTAACCTACTTAAATAAAAAAAATCGTCCTTTTTTTCTTCTAATTCATTACCTTTAATTATCTTTTCAATAAAAAAGTTATAAACTTGGATGAAAATTATAAAAAAAAAAATGATAAGTTTGTGTTTATTTCCTGAGTGAATTTAATCAAAAACTTGAAGAAATATTTTTAATCAAACAAAAGAGTTGAATAAAAAAAAATGAATGGATGAGAATTTGAGATAATTATTTAATATTCTCGTCTCTGAGATATATTATATATGTATATATAATATGAAGATAAAGGCAAAGAAAGTGAAAATGAAAGAAGAGAGACAGAAGAGGAGGCCGAAGTCGGAGAACTGAGATGCGGATGCAGCAGGCCATCAAAGATGGGTCATCAACTTATCTCCTGAGGAAGGCCATCGCAACTAACGGGATTCCGAGGCCAAACTCGGTACCGGGGATCGAAACAGATGAGCACAAGGCAACACAGACTGATAGACCTGCCCTCGGAATTGCCTCTTCCCCCTCCCACACCCAACCCTTAGTAATTTCCTGAAAACAACAACACGGACTTCAAAAACACTCTCTCTAACACACAGACACACACCTTGTCAGTTTATTTCCATAATTTCTCGCCTGTTTTTGCTTATTTTAACTGCTCATCTCTTTTAACGTTTATTCTTATAGTCTTCTGTTTAATTTTCCTTCATTCGCTCACTTTATTTTATTAGGTTTTGTAAATATTGAACTTAAACTAAAGAAAAATTAAAAATAGTCAACCATTTGTTATTATATATTTCCAAGTGGTTTACCAATATAAATTTTTAATAACCCAATAATTTTAAGGTGTAAAATTTGTGCACTGTACTCTTTTATCATAGCAAGGAGTGCCCGTCACAATTCCCCGGGGAACTAAATTAAAAATGTTATTTTTACACACATGAAAATAATTAAAAAATTAATAGGACTATAATAATTTTATTTCCATCTATTTTACTACCGTAAAATTCAAGTATTAATGTTTGAAATAATTAGAATATTTTAAATGATATTAATTTATTAATTAACTCAGCCAAATATAGTAGATAGTTGAACCACTGATCTGCCGATGTGTTCATAGTCGTAGGGATGCTGAGTACAAATCGTCAGATCCGTGGTTCAACTCCCGGCTGTGCCTACTATTTTCGGCTGAAGTAAATAAATAAATTAATTGACGATATTTTGAAACTAGAAAAGATATTAATCACTGTAGATTACCAAGGTGGTTACTTGTCATTCATGAGGGGATGTAGAGGCGTAACTACATTTTCTGGCGCCCCCCATGAAAATCATTTTACCTTTTTCATCCTAGTAACAGAAAAACACTTTTAATTATTTTTAACAATTATTTTGCTTTTAATTTCGAATCATTTTACCATTTATTCTAAAATATTCTGTCTGTTTAATTTCACATCGTCTTTATTTTATTAGTTCTTGTAAATATTGAACTAGCTAAACAAAAAAAAAAAAAAAATCCTCAAAATAAATATTAACTTGTATTTTAATTAAAGTCGTAATGTTGTTGGTTTTTGGGAAATTCGATTGGCTCGATTGCCACCTGGAACAAAGCCTCCGGCGGACATAAATCTTTTCACGAGGATTATTACCGAATTCTTTTTAATATTCCACTTAAACTAGTTGAAGGTATATATAAAAAATTAAGTAAAAAAAAAAAAATACTTTGTATTTTTATACTTCCTTTATTTTCTCTTTTTCCAAATTCCTAATTATCGCCGAGAAATTAATGTCTATATCTTATAAATTATTACCTTCTTAGATAATAAATTATTTAACTTAACGTCAAGTTCTTATTTGTTATTAAGGAGAAATATATATTTGAAATTGAATTCATCTTTTAAAAAAACATACAAACAAAATTTTAAAAAGGCTTTTTGCTTGAATTAATTATGTTTATTTAATAACAATTAAATTTTTTACTGATTGATTCAATAAATAATAAATTGAAAAAAAAAAAAAAAAATTACTATTCAAATCAGAATACATAAATAATTCATTTTACCAATAAAATAATTTTTTATTTATTTCGCATACATAATAAAATAAATTAAAATTATTATAATAAATATTTTCTAAGCAAAAAACTCAAGATCTTGTTAATAAAAATGGAAATATTTTTTAATAATAGTAAATTTTTTTTGTTTAGCCTCATTAAAACTTTGAAATAGAAGAGCTTTAGGATAAAATTGCTGTGTTTGTAAAAATTGTTGATTTTTGAATTGTGTCTTTTTTGTTGCCGGGATGCGATCTATTAGTATTTTCCAATTATGATACTTCTTTTCAGTGTTTGTTTACTCAAAGAGTGAAAGAAAAATCTTGACAAGAATTTTAATTAATAGCCAGAAAAAAAACCTTTGTGATTGTTTCTATCAAATTCTCGATATCTAATTGATAGCTGCTTAATTTGTTCTATTTAAATTAAAGTATAATTAACGTTTTTTTTATTTTTTTTTTAAACCCTTATAAATTTAAATTAAAAATCAAAACAGGCATTAAAAAAATTTAAATAAATATTATTAGCATGTTGATTTAATGGTAAATTTTCACCTTGTGATCCCATCGAATCTTTTCTCTCTTTTTTTTTTTCAATGGGCAAATTACATGCGAGAATAAATTCGACAGGTAACGATATAACTGAAAGGGGAAAATAAACTTGAATTTTTATTTAATAATAAAATAAAAGGATCAAGGGGAGGGGATTGATTTCAAAGTGATTCCACCTTGAACAAGAGAAGATGTTTCTTTCATTATCATTAGTTGGTTATAATTTTGAATTCATTATTTTTTACTTTCTCTTACCTTATATATGAAATATATACCAGGTCATTCAATAAGTCCGTAAGATAAGTAAGAAAAAAACAAAATTTTTAACAAAACTCGATTTTATTATTCAACACAGTTACCTTCGAGGGTGATACAACGAGTATAGAGATTTTCCAACTTTTATAGTACGATTTATCTTTCTCGTCAAAATAGGCATCAGTTTCAGCGATTACTTCATCATTGGACTTAAATTTCTTCCCAGCAAGCATTCTCTTGAGATCTGAAAACAGGATCAAGCCATTGTTTGGTTTCCACTGTTTTTTTTTCATCAAAAAGCAATGCTTTATTAAAACTCGAAATTCACTTTTTTCCAATTTTTTTTCCAATAACAAAAGTTGCTTCACATAAGATTCTATAACTCACGAATCAATAGTTAGATTGCTGTCAAATTTATACACGTATCGTTTGAAGGTTAGTACTAAATAAAAATCATATGAAAAAATTCTAGTAACTATATGTCATCCTACGGACTTATTGAATGATGAGAGAAAGTTTTGCGATCATGCCAAAAATTTGATTGATGTCGAAATTTTGGTGGATATACATGTTTTGAGGTCCCCTGAGTCCAAAAAAGTGGGTCTTGCAAATTGGTCTGTCTGTCTGTGAACAAAATAATTCAGGAACGAAAAGAGCTAGGATGTTGAAGTTTTATATTTGAGTTAGGCACCCCCCCCCCCCCCCAAGGGATGAAAATAACCTTTTGAACAATAAGTACTAGTACTTTATTAAAAAGTATATCAGTGAAATTTTTCGTGAAAATTATTTGAAGTACACTTTAGTGATGTGGAAGCATTCGTGAATCGCGTGGTCAAGTTTCGTGGTGCTAAAGGCTAACTAAATATATCTCGACACAAAAAAATATGGTGTGACAAGTACAGTACACAACTTTCTCTTGCTGAAGGTTAAGAGAAAGTTGTGTGCTGTGCGACCAAACACACCAGATTTTTTAAATTTCTCTCTCTAATTCGGACGATCATTTCTACTTCAGATTTTATATCTCACTGATTCCTCAACTTAATGAAACAAAGTTTTCATTTATGTATAGTTAAAAAGACGATCTTTTTGAAATTCGCATGAAGGGTTCATTTTTATTAAATAAAAATAAGCTTTTCACGTTAAAATAAACTCGCAGCCTTGTCCCCTCTTATTTTAATAAAGTATAAACTAGTAATGTGTTAGTCATAATTAAAATATTTAAAAAAAATCTCGTAAAATATTCATTTTATTTTTTAAAAGTAATTAAATAAATACAATTTTAAGCTTTTAATATTGCTCCCGAAGCTTTTTAATTAAACTTGTATATATATATATATATATATATATATATATATATATATATATTTTTAAACGCTATTCATAAAACATTTTAATATCGTAAATAATTTTAATTTATAAAATCACTATTCTCAGGTAAAAGCATGAAAATTAAATTTACAACTAAATAATCCTAATTCTCCAAATACCATTATAAATAATCCCTAAATTCCAACCGATTAAATCGCTATTCAAATTTTTTTGGTTTTTTTTTTAAAGAAGTAAAAAAAAATTCTTTTAATTACATTTCTCTCTTTAAAAATTTCAAATCTGATGTCATGATCAAATGAATTTTTATTGCATCATACGTTAGGTTTTTTTTATATCTAGAATATTTATTGATTTTTTTTTCCATCAATTTTTATATTAATATTTTTTATCTTCTCAAATTATAATCATCATCCATCCTTTTTGACCTTTTCGATATTTCCTTTCACAATTTTATTGAAAATGATATTTTTTTTATTTTCATTAGTCACTAAATCATAGTAAATGACTATCTTTATTAATTATCTCATAAACCTACAATTTTAAATACTTTCCGAAACAAATTTTTAATAATACACAGATAGAGGTTATTTTAAAATATATTTTTTATTTTATTTTTATTAATATATTAATTTAAACCTAAATATGTCTGCCAATTTTTGGGTTAAGGATTTAATAATTATCGTAAATTTCATATTTTTTTATATCCCTTATATTAAAAATATATATTTTTTTTATTTTGCAATATTAACTAAATAATGGATTTTAATAAAATAATAAAAAAAAAATGCAATGGCGATTTTTAGAGTAAAAATTTGTCATTTTTTCTTGAAAATTAACAGGTTATTATTGTGTAGGATCTTTGTAGGCTAAATTAATTGATTTTAGAGGCTATGTTCACTTTAAAACATCAAGGAAATTATTTAAAATAAAGTAAAATAATTAAAAGATTATTTTTATTTTTTTAACGCTTTTTTCGGCATCTTATTGTTAGACCATTTAGATTTTAAACGATACTTATAATTACGTATAAACACCGTATATCAATATATTTGGGCTCCAGGTATATTTATTTAGACCATTTAGTACCCAAATGATTTATATAAATTAATCGACTCTGGGACCGAACCTACTCTCCTTGACTTTGAGATGATCAATATTGACATTTGTTAACATCTCTAACCTGTCTGCCACGAGAAGAGGGGGATTTTTTAAATTTCAAAAGTAATTTTTTTAAGAAATGAATACTTTAATTTTATATCCTTTCTTTATTGTTTCTACTTGCCTGATCTCAAACAAGAATGTATCTCCTATTTTAATTTAAGATTGACTTTTCTAACTCTATCTAATTTCATCCATGTTTTTTGTGTTTTACAGTGGGTGGAGGAGAGTTTTACCAATTTCGAAAAAGGGATCAACTGGAGAAGTTACGTTGTATGCGATGTGGCCTACCACAACGTAAACAATTGGCTCTGGACACCATTCATCGAACGAGGACAAGCCAATCGGATCTACATCGAATCCCGATTTACCATCCGGGATTGCTCCCTATTCCCGGGGAATGCCCTCAGCTGCAAAGAGACATTCTCTCTGTTATATTACGAATTCGATGCAGCTACAAGAGAACCTCCTCCGTGGGAACCAGAGAGCTACAAACTCATAGGTGAGTCTCAACTGAATTCACTTCTCTTTACAACTAGTTAAATTTAATAAATGCAGAGAATTCTTATTCTAAAACTCTCCCCACTTTGATTTTGCAATTGAAAATCATTAATTTTTTTCTTTGTGCATTGAAATAAGACCGGAAACGTAAAGTCAACCTGTAACATTGAATGCAGAAATTTCCATAACAGTAAAAAACAAATACTAAACCAAGAATAAATAATCATTTTTTTATTTTAAACATACAAACTATTATATCGTTGATTTTAAATATGATGAATTGAATCTGATTTTAAAATAAAAGACCATTAAATTTAAGAGCAAGACAAGAAGTATATATTTTAATTTAATAGTTTTCAAGAAATGTATATTTGAATTAATTAAATTAATTAATTTATTGACTTCTGTATATATATATATATATATATATATATATATATATATATATTAATTTGTATACATGGATACTATAAAAGTATATTTGAATAAAATATTAATATTCAATGAATACCCCAATTTGAACTTAGCAAGTCAGTATTTTTAACACTTTTTGTAGGCATGTTTATATGGTAGTTTTTTATCACTCTCACTCTTTTCCCATTCACACTCACACTCACATTCAATTAGAATATATTTTGGTTGTATTATGTCCGTCCTTTAGACCTATTAACTTTCGAAATCAGTTCAAAATCTTTTTGGTTTAATCAGTTCATGATTTTTATTATTTTTGAAATCGATACCTTACTAATTTCAAAAATAAGAATAATTTATTGATATATTATAATTAACCAAATTAATATAAATATTTATTTATACATGGAAATTTCCCAAATATATATTACAAATTGAAGGAATATTTAATCAATTATAGATTACTCACCGTTTAAATAATAGCAAAATTAATTTTAATAAGCTTTGAGAATAAATTACTATGTTTTAATATCAATATAACTGAAATGCCATAAATTTTAATCTTTTAATTTATACCTATTGGTTTATAATTAAAAAAAATTTATTAATAACTTATATGGAATTTATTTTATTATCAGTTTACTTTCATTTTTGCAATAAGTGATACCTATGTATAATATAGGTCTCTTTTTAGACTAAAGGTTAAGATTTTATCTTCTTTTAATTAAAAAATATAAAGTTCATTTAATTTTAATGATAGATTATGTTTCTTTTTTAATTAAATTGATTAAATGAGAATTTCACTAATCTGCTTAGGGAATAAAATAATTTTAATATATGATGAAAAATTATTACCTCTTAAATTTGTGTAGACAAATTCATTCAGAGCGTGAAAAATGTTTTCTAGAAATATACATCTTACACATCCAATAGAGCCTAAAATAACTTGAGTAAATCCAGGATGAACTCTCTCTCCTCCCTCCCTGGTGACACTTTGTCAAATTTTGAATGTGCCCCGCAGGGCGTTTTGCGGTAGATGCGATTAGCCGCTTTAGTAAAAAGTCGAAAAATCACGTTCGAATGATTTATTTTTACCCCGAAAACATAAGAGTCTATCTGTTTATCTCTCGGGATTAATGGGCTTGTTAGTCTTCTATTTTTGTCTGAAAGATCCGAAAAGACAGGTACACATTTTTTGTAGATTTAAACTTGGAAATATTTCCATGAATATATAAAAATTTCGAATTTGTCATTTATCCAGATATTATTACCGAGTAGATAGGTATTTTACATAAGAGAATCAACTAGTGGTCCATAGATAATTATCAAACAATAAGGGATTGTTTGAAGATATATTTTGAAAAGTTAATCCTTTATCATCAAATGGGACCCAAACAACTCTTAAAAAAGGATTTTTCTTGGCACAGGGCTAGAAGAGGTAACTTATTATTCGATACTTAAAAAAAAAAAAAAAAAAAAAACTCAAATCTTAAAGGTAAACTTTGCAGGTTCTATAAAAATTTAATTTTCCCAAATATTTATCTAGATCTATTTAAATTTTACTAATATGTAGGCTCCAATAAAGTAAATTATTAAAATTTTTAGATTTAACCAAATGATAATTTGTTAATTTTTAATCAGATAAAACATTGTGCATCCCTCTAGAAAAGATATGAAACCATTAATAGAAAAATTCATTAATGAGTAGGTTTGGTTGCCTATCTTCCAGCTTTAGGCGCTCTTTGGGAAACTTGCTTTCAATGTATACTAATGTTTTTTAAAGGCTTTTATTTATTTTACCAACTTGCTTTCAATGAATTTCTATTGTAAAAAGTTATTTTAGAATTTATCTTAATTCTTTTCAGCATCATGTCTTAGAACAAACGAACAAAATTGCCGGCTAGTGAATTAAGACCTCAAGAGATCTTTTAAATATATTTTAAATATAATTTAACTTATAAAATTAATTATAAAAAATAAAATATTAAATTTATTTCTTAAATCTTATATAAATTTGTCCTAAGACATGATGATGAATTTAGGTAAATTATATGAACGTTTTACAATTGAAGTAAATTGCAAGCAAGTTAGTAAAATAAATAAAAGCGTTTAAAAAACATTAATTTCCTCAAAAAAAAAAGCTTAAATTGAATTTCTCTAAGCCCCTTAGGGAAAGTCAACGTTAACATTGAGTATTGCCTTATCTTCTATCTGTCATTCTACTTGTCCTGGCATGCCTTTATGTCCAGTTCGAGGAAGAATGTTTGTACATTCATTCATCACCCTTCCCCCCTCTTCAAAATAAGTTGACACCTGCGGCACTTGGACCCGTTTTCACCCCCCTATCAAATGTTTTGAATTTGAATAAGATGCCTATCTATCATGGCCGCCAAATGTCAACAAGCCTAAAGATTAAAAAATAATAAATGCTTTCATTTTTTTTTTTAACTTAATTTCATTTCAATTTTATTAATAATTTTTAATTATGATGATTTGCGGAATAGGATTAACTCTATGGATTAGGGAAGGGCGCTAAAAGTGACCTTTAATAATAAAGAAATAAAAATTAAAATCCCATTCGCGTGACTCTAGAATAAAATTAACTAAATTAAATTTGAAAATCTTTTACAATTTAATTTTTCAAAAATAATACACAAGCTAATATTTTCATGAGAGTATACTCGAAATGAAATCTATATTTGGGGAATATAGTTCGTTTCTCAGATAAAAAGAATTGTAGTTTAAATATTTTTTGGTTCACATATCGGTTTTGTTAGCCACAAGAAAATCTAATACTTGAAATTAAATTTACAGAAAAAATTTCATTTAAAAAACCTTTAATAATGAAGGACCGCATAAAAGCAATCATTTATATAATGCTTTGATGTTCCGACTAATTCATCCAACCTTCTTCAGAACAAACAAGTGCTGAAGAATCAGTCAAAACGTCAAAATCATTTGAATAAAACATTTGCTTTTATTTTATTGCATTATATCTTTTATCTTTACCCAATTGTATTAGAAGATTGGGATCGAAAAATTTAAAATTTTTAATATCGATTACCATTGTGGTTACTTGTCATATATGAGGGACAGAATACTAAAAACACTTAATATTTTTAAAAAATTGTGTTTTATTTTCTTAATATTTTTAAAAAGAGACTTAAATTGGCCAACTCAGCGCTTAACTTGAGTTTCGATTTTTAACAATAAATCATTTTCAAGGTTTAAAACATACAAATTATAAATCATAATCATACATGAAACCATCATCATGTCTTTTTTTTTTAAGGTCTTTTTCGACAACTAAGGCCATTTAGACCCCATCCCTATTTATTTCAAATGATTTGTAGTCAAATCAAATGAAATAAATTTTTCTCGCTTGGGTCGGGAAGCGAACCCGGGACTCCGGTGCGAGAAGCTAGTGTCTTCTCTCTGAGCCACGACTCCCGGACTAAGTCTCTTTTTAATAAAATTAAAAAAATAAAATCCAATTCTCCCAAAAAATTAAGTGGTTTTAGTATTCTTCCCTCATATGTTATATGACAAGTAACTAACTTGGTAATCTATATAGATTAATATTTTGTCCAGTTTCAAAACATCAATTAAATTAGATTATATAGAAAATTTAATAGAGAATAAAAATATCTACCCGCTTTAATAAGTTTGACCAACTAATGCTATCAATTTAATTTATATAAATTAAGAGAAAAAAAAAAATTTACGACCAACATCTATCTATTGACAAGCTTTATAGGCTTTTTACTTGGTTATTTCTTTTGGTAAACAATAGCCTTAAAACATTTCATTTGAGTCGATTTTATCACTTGGATGGTTTCAACAAAGGCTTGTGTGTTTGGGCCTTCATTGTTCTTCTTCTTCTTAGCAAAGATGGTTGATTCTGGAAGGAAATCCAGCAACTTAAAAATGCTTGGCATGCATCCTTTGAGGAGATAGGGTTTTCTGACCCTTGAAACCTTTGAAGAACATCATCCCCCATCGCTAACAACATTTTATTAGCCTCTATACTTGGAAAACTTTGCTTTTCATCTCAGTTAAGTGACCTTGAGGATTTTCATCCAAATTAGTTGAAATATACTAAGCTTAGGTATCCTTAGGACATTTATTTGTTGCTAAGTCATCTTGGAGGAAGAATAACAAGCAGTTGATATATAATAGTCCTACACCTTCAATGATATATGACACTCTCTTTAAAATTCATTAAGAGTTGCCTCAAGGTTTGAATTATTTAAGTTATTATATGATAACCGTAAAATTATGCTTTGTGATGTGATTGTCCCCAGATGGTCACCTATATAATATGAAAAAAAAAAAAAAAAAAAAAAAACGTTTCATTCATTAAAGTACAATAAATATCACAATACATTCATATTTAATTCTTCTAGTTCTTTATAATTTTCCAAACTAATCAATATTCTTCAAACAAAAATTCTTAAATTAAAGATACACTCTCCTTTAGACATCAAAATTAATAATAAATTTCATTCAATAAACCACCCTTTTTTCGATCCAAATATACATTATCTATATGGGAATGAGGATAAATTTTTTTTTTTAAACCTTTATTTTATTTTCCGATCAAATACAAAAAAAAATCACTTTAAATTTCATAATCTAGCCACAGTTGTTTAAAAAAAAAAAAAAAAGTTTCATATATAGGTCTAGTTTAGCAAAGTTTTCACTTAACTAGTCATGTTTAGTTTTTATTTAGAACATATTATATAGTTCGGCTTTGTCGTAACTATTATAACAAGGCGCAAGTAATTTCAACTCGTGAAATTTCTACATAAAAACAGATATAAACAAAGAACATAATAATAACGTTACTATTCTCAAAATAAAACGTTACTTAAGAGTTATTAAAAAAAAAAATAATAATAATAACAGGATAATGGAAGGTATCACTGTGTGATTCATAGAGAGAATAAGTATCATCTCATTTTGGGGCACTATTTGATAATAATTCGGATGACATAATACCATACCAATAACTCATATGTCTACGCTTTTCTAAAATTTTGTATAATACTATTTATCCTCTGTCCTTTAAAATGTATATTTGTTATCAAGAAGCGGATACAACAAATATCGCAAATAGAAAAAAAAACATCCCCACGGTAGTTGGACCATTTGAGTAGATAGATAGATAGATAGCTTTGTGTTTGATGTAATACTCCATTTGTCTGTTGTGTTAATTGATGAATAGTGAATAGTAAAAAACAACAGAATGTAGAAAATATCTTTAATTTATTCTTTGGGCTTTGGACGAAATCGATAGCCCAAAGAATAAATTAAAGATATTTTCTACATTCTGTTGTTTTTTACTATTCACTATTCATAGATAGCTTTATTTAGTAGAGTAGGTAGGTGGGTGTAAAATGTAAAAAATCCATTATTATTGCTCTTCATATGGAAATCGTTTGATTGAAACAATTTCTAACTATCGAGTCTTTTCAGTTCTAGATAAGCTAATCTTATGATTAAGATGGTTGTTAGTTATCCCAAAAGTTTTAACAAAGAGATAAAATTACACAAGTCTTTTTTTAATATTAATTTTAATCGCTTACACCTCAGAGAGCGAATTATATGTGAAAAAATTGATGTTTTTTTAACTCGATAGTTAAGGGTGTTCTTGTTTACTATATCAATGATTTGCTATCTGTCGTATAAGTTTGTTCGTTGACTAGAACTGAAGAATTCGCTCTTTAAGCGAAAAAACAATACAAATTTGTGCGTATGAATTTTAATGTTTTTCGCATTAAATTTAAGTAGAAATTGGGCTCCTTTGTCCAAAGGCAAATTTCATTTCTTATGAGATCTCTCTTGCTCAAATAAAAAAAATAAGTGTCGCTTTGTCTCCAGGTACTTCCTAAAAGACCAAATTAATTAATTAATACCTATCAGAACCAAATTTGGAAATATAATTTTTTTTCGGTGATTTTATGACAAAATTAAAGCCCCTATATATTTTTTTATTTTAATCTAATCAAAATTTTTTCATTTTCAAACATTTTGTTTGTAAAAATCGTTTTCCAAAAAAATTAAAATAAAATTTCTTAAAAAATTGTTTCTGGACACGCCCCTATTTTGTACTGATTGTGAGTATGTATGTTCTGACGTTATTCCGGCCAAAATATTTAGAAATAAATTACTTAGATAGTAATCCAAAATCAGCGGGTATTTATTATACAGAAATTCTTTCTAAATATATAACAATTAAAAAACTTTAAAAATAAATCTTGTCATGACTTTTTTTTTCAAGTTCCGCCACCTGGAAAATGTATTTCAAATTTATGACTTGAAAATTATTTTGAATGATGTTTAGTAAATTGTGAAAGTCTTTAAGCCGGATCATATTTCGAGATAATTCACCTCAATGGAGAAAGTTTATTCTTTAATTTCAATTCTTATTATGTACCGGTATATATCAATAAATAAATCCTCCCCTCTCTCTTTTTTCACTCACTCTTGATTATGTACCCATTTTTAGAATATAAATTCCTTATTTAATATATGATATTCCCATTCAATTCATATTTATTTTATTCACTTAGTAATTTTCAATTGCCTAATCAACAAATTCAAATAAAAAAAAAATCCCCCGTTCCTCTACTCGTCCTAAATAATTAACGCCTTTCATTATATCTATTGATTGTAAATTAAATTTTCGCAAAGTTGCATTTAAATTCTCTTTGTTTAATCAATTATATTTTATTGACGCTTTTTTAAATCAATATTACATTTTATTAGTAGATTTTTTTTATTTACTAAATTCCTATTTATAGAGCCATTTTATTATTTATAAATTTAATCAATTATTTTGCATATTTATTATTATTGACATTGACCCAATCCTATACACATATCTCGAAAGGTTTAATTAAAATTTACATTTCCCTTTGAAATATTATATAAATTGATATGAATAAAATATTAGGATTTTATTATACTAATGCCTAGAATGTTAAAAAGTTAAATTTTGTTATTTTAAAATGATATCAATTAAATCAAAAAAATTTTTTTTTCAAATATTCGTCATATGGTCTTTTCGATTAAAATAAAATTACAATTTCTCCTCTCGTTTTAATTTAGGTTGTAATATATTTATTTATTTAATTAGACAAGTCAAGATACAAAGGAATGAAGAACTTAATCGAGTGTGGTATATATTCTCAGAGATATTATTTGTGATGGCAAGTTTTATCTTAGTAGCCACTTTTAAGAGATTTCAAGATGCATTAGAATGCTAATGATTTTCTAGATAAAACTAATAATGCTCTGAGCATGTTAAAGTACGAGTCGTTGAGTCTTCTTCACGTTCTTCAAAATCATCCTCTTCCCTCCTGAAGTTTTTTAAGAGGCTCTCCGGGAGTTTCAAGGACAGATCACCTCCGAGACGTTATGTCGGAATGTATTCCCCAGGTGACTCATTTATCGAGTATTTAATTGATAATGCTATTCCCAAGCTGTCTGAGAGTAATCCTGGTGACTAACCTTCAACCTGCGGGATTCATATTAGTCATCTTGGAATAAAAATAACGTTTGTTTACCTAGTTATATTTTTATTATTACTTTCTCTTACCTCTATATATGTTAATATATAGAAACTATTGGTTTCATATCAAAAATTGGATGTCGAGATTTTGATGGATATACACGTTTTGAGGTCCCCTGAGTACGAAAAATTGGTTTTCGCAACATGATCTGTCTCTCTGTGTGTGTGTGTGTGTGTGTGTTTGTGAACAAAATATCTCAAGAACCAAAATAGCTAGGAGATTGAAATTTCATTTTTAAGTTAGATACCCCCCTGGGATGTGACACGAAGCTTTTGAACAAAATCGGCCAAAGAGTACTAGTACTTTATTGATGTACTTATTTAAAATAGGTTTTTTATTTCATATTTTCATATTATGGTACAAAATTAATTAAAATGCATTTCTGATTCTGAATTGAGTTCTATAGTTCTATTGACAATTTTTTTTTTTATTTATTTGCATTATTATTTACCATTTAATGAAAAAATTTTCTATAGCATTTCTAAAATTTAATTATTTTTTTTGTTTCCGTCCCGTTTATTTATTATTAATTATTTAGAAAAATGCCAGCTAGAAAAAAAAATTATATCTTTCAGTTCTAACTATATATTTACATAAAACATTTATATCAATTAATTTTTTTTCTCTCTTGGAACTTTATTAAAAAAAAAAAAAAGAAAAAAACATCAAGCCCCCTTAAAAGAGAAGTCGAGTTATTTTCTCTCCTTTCACCTTTTTTAATCATAAATTGTAAATTTAATTTAAATTTAATAATTACTGAAAAGTTCCAAGCCACATTTTTTCGTCTTAAATCTAAAGAGGATATAGCGAAATTATCTTTATGAGTTGAGTAAAAAAAAAAAAATCCTCTCAGATTTTGAAGATAAGTTAAAAAATATAAATAAATAAAACTTTAAAAGCATCTTTTAAGCGAAAAAAAGATGACTTTACAAGCCACATGAAACTAAATTAAATTAATTAAAATAAATTTCAGCTACATTAATAGTCAAACATAAATATAACCACATTTAATTGATTCAAATTATGGAGGATAATTACACATTTCATTTGGAAATAAAATCTTATTTTAATGTTAATTTAAATATATTTAAACAATAAAACTGTTCAAAAAAAAAAAAAAAGAAAAATTCCCCCTGGGACATATTTATTGATTTATGAACTGAAATTTTTTCCCAAAATGACCTGCCAGGCGGCCGTATAATCCTCTTTTCCTTTTGGATATTTATTTTTTATTGAATCAATATCGTAATTCTGTTTTTCAATTCAATCGATCTTTATCTTTAATTAAGAGGCTTCCTTCCCTCTTTCATTAGGGGATCTAGTTCATTAAAGAAAAATGATATTTTAATAACAGAGTCACACTACTACCACAATCGGAAAAATTTATTTTTCTTTTTCAATTTCTCCATTATCATCTTTTTTTAATCTCTTATTTATTAACGCGTATATAATTTCAAATAGGTCTTTTAAAAAATGAAAGGCGTTTTAAGTTCTTTTCTTCCCGATAACAGATTTAAAGATTTCCTTTTATAGAAATTGACTTTATATCAAATGATTCTTGTAATAAATTTCTTAAAAAAAAAAAAAAAAAAATTCTTAACATTTTAATAGTTATTGATTATCAATCAATAAAGGATATAATTTGCAAATTATTCCACGTCACTTTCATCTTGTTTTCACTATTGGAAAATATCTCTCTAATCGGTATTTTTTATAGCTTCTTACAAAATTCTTTAATAGCTGTCATATCTGATTTTAAATCAAACTTTTTTTCTATGAATATCATTTACCTATTTACAAAATAATATCTCTACATTTTCTGATATTATTTATGCGGCCCATACACACACCTCTATGAGTAAAACACTGTACAGTTATCTGAACTGAAGGTGAGTGGGCTTCAGTTTTGCTTTCAGTTTGTTCTCCCGGTTTTTTTGTGTAATGTGTATCGAATCCCGCTCCCGATATTTTAAAATCATTTACCTTTTTTTAATTCTTTTCTAAAAGAGGATCGAAGGTTGTTAATTTTTTTTACAATAGGCTACTTCTTCTCTCGATTCGCGTCAGGTTTCAATTTATCAATCAACACTTTGTATGCCGCCGCTTTTTTTCCCGCGATTTGAATATGTAATTCAAAAAACGTCCTACAATTTGGACAAATTATGATAGGCTTCAATAAAACCCAGAAAAATAGCTTTTTTATTCATTATTTTGAAACTGGTTGGCAACACGCTCCAGTAACTCAGGCAGAACTGCAGAAACTGAGTGATAAACTGAGGAAACTGTTCAGTTTATCAGTACAAAAGTAGAAACCTGCCGCTGGCCTGCACAAAACAAAACCTGGGTGAACTGCGCAGTTTCTCAGTTTTTCCCTCAGACATGATAATCACGTAATAAACTGTGTGTGATCCCTCGGACTTGATGTAGTTGGTAGCGTGTCTGCCTTGTATACCAAGTATCTCGCGTACGGACCCCAGGTAGTCTGACGATTGTGTGTGTGAGTGGGAGTGTGACAAAAAAGTGTGTGTTTCAAAAAAAAAAAAAAATTTTATCAACAATATTCTGAAATTAAACAGCTTAATCTTTTTTTTTTAGCATTTATTTATTTATTTTATTTAAGCATTTTCTTATATAGTTCATTAAATAAATTTATGTCTTTTTTACAACTCATGAATACCCGAACAAAATTAGCTCTACAAATTTTTCTAAGAGTAAATAAATAAAGAGGTTAAATTTTTGGCAAATATAAAGGAAAATTTTAATCTGTTTATCTTGCATCGAATGCATTAAAATTTATCCTTGATCAATTTCGTGGATCGATCTCTAATATTTAATTTAAGGTACAAATAGGAGTGCTTCTAAATTTGTATCTCAAATAACCTGGGCGTTTTTTTCTTATTTCTTAATAAATTTTAATTTTTCAAAAATAACATCTGTAGAAATCATGATTTATCTTTAATTGGATTAACTTGATTTTTTTGTCATATACCTAATTGCATATTTTAACTGCAATTTTAATTGCATTTTACTTTTATTGCATATTATATAGCATATTTAGGTGTTTTTACTGCATAAAAATCTGGGCTTTAATTATGAGAAATGAAGTGTATTAAGCCAGCAAAAATAGAATCTTACTTGACTAAAAATTGATTAGATTTTATAATGAAATAAATAAATTGAAGATTAAAAAAAAAAAAATCTATCATCAAAAATGAATCATATTTTATGATATTTCCATTCCCTCGATTTTAAATTATGCATGTCGATTAGGATTACAAAAATTATTAATTGCGTGTCGAATAAATATTTTAAAATTTATATTACCTCGGGGTGGACTTTTTTTAAATTGACAAATTTAAAATAATTTTTTTTTTCTTTATGATATAAAAAAAGAAGAATTTTTAATCACTTGTAATGATAATAATTATCTTAATTCCAAGGTTGTATGCGTTGTTTTCAAGAGAAGTGCAGTTGTCTAATTTGGCGAATTGCCTCCTTCCCCATCTACTTCTTAAGAAAAGGGCTTTTGGCACTTAGCCTTCCCGTTGCAATTATTGCCTATCAGCAAACATGACCTAGATTCGCCAAGCTTTGTCTGCAAATTCTTCGGGCGTCGCAATCAACCCCCTCTCCCCCTCCTAGTGCTTCATTAACCGTTCCTCCTTTGATAAGCCAAAAGGCCATTTGCATCGCCAACATTTGTAAGTGCAAAACTCAATCCCCCTTTCGCTATATGTGGTAATTGATTTCAATTGAGAAACTTCAGGCATCACTTTTATTAGCCAAACGCGGATTTAGATTTCCTTTGAAATTAAAACAAATATATTTTTATTTAACGAAACAAATCTCTCTCATATTCATATCTTCTTTTGAACTTTGTTTTTAATCTATAGGTCTTATTTACTAGTATATTTATATTTGTTTCTTTATATAAAAAAATAAAATCATATCAATTAATTTGAATAAATCTCCCTTTCTCCCTTTGCTAATTAGGAAGAAACTTTTTTTTTTTACCTACTCAACGGATGTAGAATTTCAAAAAGCTTTCTTCATAATAAGATCTTTTTTTTTTTTTACATATTAAAACATATTTCACAAAGATTTCCTCATTATATTTCTTTTCTCGGTGCAAATGATTTTTTTTTATAACTTTATAAATACCGATAAAAAATAAATCCAAGATTTTTTTGTTAGAAGTGAGATTAAAAAAGGAAAAAGAAACAGAAAGAAAGAAAAACTTTCTATCAATTAAAAATATTTATTTATTCGTTTATAATTTAAAATTAATGATCAGAGAAGATATTGGAGTAGAAAAAGGAACAGATGATCTAAGAGTTAATATTTCTTGTGTGAAAAAAATTATATAAATTATGGATATTGACTATTAAATAAATTGCCTCAGGCGACAAATATAAAACAATCTAGAATAAATAAAAAAAATTTCATTTATTTTTCCATTAATTATTTAAATTGATTTTTAACCACACAGAGGAATAGGTTTCGCTTCTTCGTACTGAGCTCCAAAAAATTAACGAAAGAAGGTGGCGTGCCAAGTTGTATATATGAGGATTATGAAGGTGACTTGTTTTTTGGAAACACTAAAAAGTTTTCTTAGAATATTTTGAAGAAAACACTCTAAAAAGTTTTCTTAGAATATTTCGAAGAAAACACTAAAAAGTTTTCCTAGAATATTTTGAAGAAAACACTCTAAAAAGTTTTCACAGAATATTTCGAAGAAAACACTCTAAAAAGTTTTCTTAGAATATTTCGAAGAAAAACTCTAAAAAGTTTTCCTAGAATATTTTGAAGAAAACACTCTAAAAAGTTTTCTCAGAATATTTCGAAGAAAACACTCTAAAAAGTTTTTTCAGAATATTTCGTAGAAAACACTAAAAAAATTTTTTTCTTCGAATATTTGGAAGTCATTTCGGAGAAATCACTCTAAAAAGTTAAATTTTTCTCATTTCCAAGAAACAAGCACACTTGAAGCACAATTAATTTCTGGTCTTATTCGCCTCAGATGCCGAAGGAGAATTCTATTTAAATGCTTTTTTTACTTTTTTTTTTAATTTTTATCTTTTTCTCTAAAATTATTAATCAAACATTTCAAGTTTATTATTTCAAGTAATAAACTTAAAAACATTTTATTAATTTTTTTTTTAATAATTATTAAACTGTTTACACTCTGTTTTAAATTTTATGGCTGCCGCAGCCGGCGTCCTTTAACAAAACTACCCTGTATTTACGTATTCTACTTTCTACTAGATTTTAGTAACTAGATAGCTGCTAATAGCCTTTACATGATCAGTTTAATAATAAAACGATTGTACCTGCATGTGCTTTCTGTGTATATTTTGCAATGGAAAATTGAAGAAATTTCTGTTAGAGCAATAAAATGAGCGAATGGATCGATTTTAATGTCCGAGATATGTACGACTTTTGTTAATACTCAAGTTGCATTATTCATTTCCATCATATAGGAATAAAAAACTTAGATATGCTCTTTCTTTAAAATAATTTCTAAAGAGGTCATTCCAGGGCATTTTCTTCGTACTGCACCTCCAAAGGCCAATAAATTTATTCTTCGATTATAAATAAGGTGATTGGGAAAAAACATTCGTATGCAGGCTGACTGGTAACCTTTAATATACCTGAAAAAGTGAAGAAAAACGTAAAAATACAATATAAGCATATAATATTCTTTATTTTATACTCCAGCCAGGCTTTTCAAAAGAATCATAAATTATATAGACTTTTAAAGAAAGTAAAAACACCTTTGAGTGGAAATAAAAAGTAGAATACTTTGAAATGAAACAATTTATATAATAAAATAATCTCACTTTTAAGAGTAATCCTGTAGATTACCGATAAATAATAATTTCATTTAAATGTTTGCTGACTGTGGTGATTGCTTTTTGAAATTTTTTTTTCCCTTAAAAAAAAATTACTTTATTTCTCTACAGCTCCTATTTCTCAACTATATTCTATATATAGAATATAGTTGAGAAATAGTTCGTTGTCGTAAGATTTTAAAAATTAGTTACGTGATGGTCATTTGGGTTGCCTATCTTTCGGTAAACAAAACAAATTCGAACTAACCAATCACAATAACCTATATACAATATTTATTGGATTTAAAAAATTCAATTCAAATTCATTCTATTCTGACCCGTAGAATATAGTATTTATGAGAAATTAAAAAATACTAGATCATAAGATTTATTTGAAATTAACATTTTTAACATAAGTTTTTTTTATTTATCACTTAATACGTATTAAGCTTAATTATAACGCCTCTCTGGAGGTGGGCCCGAGATACAGATGTAACGGAGAGGCACTGACCCATTCAATAAGGGGATAAAATAGTTTATTGTATTTTATTAATAATTTCGGCTAAGCTTTAATGATAAATTTTTGTATAATTAAAATTATAATTTTTCTTTACCAAGCCTATATGTTTTTTTGTTGGTGAGGTCAAGCGCCCCATGGCAGACTCTAACATACTATTGTAAGAGGCAAAGCCCTGAGGTCAGTGGGATTAAGTTATAGAGTTAATTTAACTAAAATCATAATATTAATATTATTCCTGGCCAAGGGAAATCCTCGGTTCGGTAGTTGTCTCAAGATATTCAAGTAATTTTTTCTTTCTCTTACCCTATATATGAAATATATAGAGAGAGAAAGTATTGCGATCATGACAAAAATTCGATATCGAGATTTTTTATTTTTAAAGTTATATCAATACTTAATAAGTATATTAAGTGTTGTTAATTTTTAATAAACATTTTAACTTATGACCTAGTGTTTTTAATTTCTCATAAAATTCTTTCATTAATAAAAAAATTTAGTGTAATAATTATCAAAATCAAAAAACATTTATTTTATTTTTTAAACATTGACTTCAATTAATGAGAATGTTTTGAAATAATGATTTTTCTTTTTTTAGTGTAATGTTTTTTTTTATTTTTATTCTTTCAAAAAACAATTAACATTCTTTATTATAATTCCATAAATAGTAATCAAGATTCTTTATTCTAGATTTATTGTTAATAAATGCCGTTTGTTAGGAATTATTTAGAATTTAATTTGTTTCTTAACAGTTAACATTTTCTTGAAATACTAGAAAATAAACCTAGATATAGATTCACTAGTTAGCAAGTCGAGTTCCTATCCCTGAAATTTGTTACAATTCAAACAAACCCATCCGAGTTTGTTATTGTTAATCGATAGAGAAAGTTTGTACGCAGTCTCTCTAAAACTCAACCCTCAACTTGGCAGATAGGAATCTGAATATTTTGTCATTTGCCATTCTATGAATTATCACCCTTTTGCGATTAGCTCTTCACTGTTGAATTGATTTATTATTTATTCAAACTTTTTGTCAATTAAATATGGCACTTTTTTAACATTTGTCTCTCCATCTCCAGAGTCGTCTATAAAACCGTCCCTCGAAAATGACTTAGGGCTTCTCGAAACGACGATAGCTATTGCTTGCTATCTCTTTTTTTTTTTTTTTTTGAGCACACAACCTCTTTCTCTATCCGAGATATTCTTATACATATATTTTTTGCGATATTCTCAAATTTTATTGCGCGTATGATGCAGCAAGGCGGCGGTATGATAAATAATATATTCACTGAAGAAGATCGAAACTTATAAAGTGCAATCATAAAAAATGAAAAGAAGTCAATAGATCTTCTTGTACGAAAGAGTCTTTCTTTTTTGTTTTAATAAGAATTCAATCGTTTTGATTTTTTTTTTGTTAAACGACGTTCTAGAAATATAATACTAGAATATATTTTCTGACTTAAATTATTAAATTACTACTTGTAATTTGAAATTCAAGTGATTCCCTTTAATATTAATTAATGATAGGTTCTCTGGTGTTAATGCTAATAATAGTAAGCATTCAATGAATGCAGAATCCAGGCATAGTGAAAGGGAGATTCTATCTATCACCTCGATTATCCTTACAAGAACATTCTTCACAGGTGTCCAGTAGCTTACACTAACAAATCGGGAACAATTTATTATTATTAAGGGTTATTTATTTCTAATTTTTAAAATGTTTTTTTCTTACAATGTCTTTGGACATGAATAGAGTATCGTTTGGCAAAAATTGATTAGATTGGAATTTTGATTAATTGATTTAGACTTTGACTATTATTGTTATTAGAAATAAAAGACATTTTTTGGCATAAAACACTGTTTATTTAGCCAATAATAATATAAAAAGTGTTATTAATTATAATAAATTACCGTTTCGGCTGCTACCAGTATAAATTGTAATTTATTGCTCTCAATAACAGTAAATTACAACGTTTCGGCTGCTTATTAACACACATTGTTATTTATTGTAATTAATAACGCTTTTTGTATTATAATTTGCTAACGTTTATGACAAAAAAATGTCTTATTTTAATAGATTGGAGTAAGATAAGATTTAGCAGACAAAAAATAATTGTCGTTTTAAAAAATAATTAAAATAATTTACACAAAAATGTATTTTGATAATTAATTGTTTTGTTTTATTAATGATTTTTGAGCTTATCAAAAATTTTTCAATAAAAAATTTAACAGCTTTACAGATTGAAAATAATAAAATTTTTATTATTAATAATAAAAATCCTATACAAAAATATTATTTATTATTTTTTTACATAACACTTTTATTCTTAATATTTGTTGGTTTTATTAAAAAAAATAAATAAATGCGTCTTTAAAATTTTTATTAACTAAAACATGCACTGTTTTTTTTTAAGCTTCTGGTGCTTAGAGATATAACTATAACACTTATCTAAAATTACAATGAATTTCCTTTTTCACTTGTAATTAGAAAACACTCATCATTCTACTAAAAAATTCTCTCCAAATTGAGTTTGCACATTAAGATGTTCTGCTCTCTAACCATCGTAACTTAATTTAATAAACCGAAATTACAAGTGTATTCACTTACACACGAGATTTTTTTGTTTTTATTTTTTAATCTATAAACTTGGCTCTTTATTTTTGGGATTAAGAAGAGTTTTGTATCTGTGTTTAATAAATAAAAAGCCAAGCTTTATTACATTAATGCCCTTAGGAGAACGCAAGAACGAACCCTAATGACATTTCATATTGTAAAAATTTAATTAACCTTAATTAAAGGGTTAAATATTTTTAGCACTTTATTCATATTTAAATTTGCTGATTTCTATCTTTATATCTTTCCGAGATATTTCTTTTTTTTTATATATGATTTATAATTTGCATCTAATTAAATGATGTTTTAATGATGATGATGAGACTATTTTGCGCAATGTTTCTACACCTGGTATTGATTATTTTTGCTAAATTAGGAATTAGCTAAGTAACACTTCCTGTTTACCGAAGATAAATTTATTATTAACTATTGAAGTCAGAAATTGTTCAAGAGTTGGCAATTATTTGTAGATAACAATCGATAGATAATTATGGATTCCACATAAGAGCATTTAATCTCTCTGTGAAATAGAAAGCGTCAATTGCACAATGTGTCGATTTTTTCTTTTTTTCTGCAAGTCGCTTGGCGATTTGATTGCGGACCTGTAGAGAGAGAGAGAGAGAGAGAGAGAGAAGTAGTTTCCGGGATCCTCCCTCTTTAGGTTTTGAAGGCCGGACCTCACCGAATCCTCCTCACGGGTTCAATTTGTCTTAATATTCAACTTCTGATGAAGTCGCCTTTTTTTTTTTATTTTGCCCGGCGACTTCTTTTTTATATTCTGAAAGCAAGTCATTCAACTTAAATGAACGAAACTGGGTTGTTTAGATCGCACGTCACGTGAACGAATCACTCGTTAAGACGAGTTGGGATTCCTTTTTATTTCAATCGAGATTCTGACGATCTTATAAAAATACTAGCGAATTTTAAAACGAGTGAGTTAAGAGAGAAAAAAATCGACCACAGAGACTATTGACTATTATATTAAAAAAGAAAAGGAAAATATTTTTAAATTATTATCGCACTTGCGGTCAATTACAGGAGAGACGTAGAAAACAAGGGGCGATTGCCCTCCGTCTATTTGACTTAAAAACAAATTAATTTAATTATTTATTTTTGAACGATTTATATTATGCGGGTATAATGAATAAATCTTAATATTAATTAGAAAAAAAAATCTGTTGTGACTGGTCGCACAGCACACAACTTTCTCTTATCCAGAGTTGTGCACTGTGCTTGTCCCCTCGATTTTTTGTGTCGACATATATTTAGTTTCCGACAGTACGGTACATTTGAATTTCAAGATGTAAAATTTATAAGTATGAGAAAATATTTATATTTTGTGGCAACCATTTTCTCTTATCTTTCCTGTGAAGTACAAGAGTAAAGTGGTCTTCAGAAGATTTCAATGGCAAAATGGGAATATACATTTTAAAGAGCATCTAAAAAATAACTGATTTTTGAATTTTAATCAGAAAAATCACTAAAATTAGGATTGAATATTTTTTTAATATACTGTATAATGGAAATACAGTACATTAATCAGTCTGACAAATTAGTTACGTATTAAAATTCTTAATTCAAGGTTCAACTTCTTGCTGTAGCCTAAAATTATTTAAGAGAAGGGGAATCTCATAAATTTTTTTTATTGATTTCCTAGTTTTATGAAAATAAATTTTATTTACATCTCTTTACATCTTACGGCTCATTTGCATTTGTAATTTTTATTTTTAATTATAAATTAAATAAATAATTTCAACTTTCTAATAGTGTCTTCGTTGTTATTTGGATAATTTTAATTTTCTTTTGGTGATATGATAAAAAATAAAAAAATAAAGAAAACGTTTTTTTTTTTATTTTCTTCACTCAACGTCTCTTTTTCTTCGCTTCTTTTAAATATTTGACTCTCACAAAATCAACATCTGTTCATTAAACTTATTCATTCTTAATTTTTCAATCAAGCGGCATTTCTTTGCAAGGTTTTTTCAAATCTCAAGCAGTTCTTCTACCTTAAATTTTCCATCGCATTTTTTTTTCTCCAAAACTCATAAAATTAATTACTGGATCTTAATGAAAATTGAAATTTTCATCAACTCTTTTTTTTTTATAAGAATCTGGCTATCAAATTTCACCTAAATATGTGTCTCAGGTTTCTTTTCTAACCACAAAGTTTATAAAGTAAAAAGACGTTCTCTATATTTTTTTTCTCTAAATTAAAATGATCATTCATTTATTTTCTTGTCAATCTGATTTATATTTTCTCTTACCTATAAATATGCCTATATGTTAATATATAGATTATATATTGTGAGAAAGTATTGGATTTATGTCAAAAATTCGATGTCGAGCTTTTGATGGATATATCACGTTTTGAGGTCTCCTGAATCCAAAAAAGTGGTTTTCGCAACATGGTCTCTCTCTCTGTGTGTGTGTGTGTGTGTGTGGGTGTGTATCCAATTTAAAGCATGAAGCAAGAAATAAATGAATGGGCTAGGAGGTTGAAATTTTATATTTAAATAAATATTATATATACCTGATATATATAAACTATATATATATATATATATATATATATGCTTTTGATCAAAATCGGCCAAAATGTATTAGTCCTTTACTGATGTACTTTTTCAGTTTTTTTCGATTTTCTCAAGATTCGCTCTAACGGTTTTGATTAAAATTCCTGAATCAATTATTTTTTAGATCCTCTTTAAAATGTATATTCTCATTTTGAAGACCACTTTACTCTTGTACTCAACAGGAAAGAATATTTTTCTGTTTATAAATTTTGCTTCTTGAATTCAAATGTACCTTACTGTCGGAAACTATATATATCTCAACACAAAAATCTGATGTGATAAGCACAATACACAACTTTCTCTTGCCGAAGGGTAAGGGTAAGTTCTGTGTTGGACTTCCAGTCACACCAGATTTTTACTTTTTTTCATTATTATCCATATTATCAACTTAAAGTTAGCAATTAAAAATTTTGCGGGTAAAGTTAAATTTTCCCCACTTGATGGATATAATAATACCTAATTAAAAGGATTCTAGAATGTAATTTTGTGAACAACTCCCCAACTTTCCTATATTTGAGCAACTTGTTTAATTTGTAGAACAAATAATGTGTTGTAAAATAATTGAATAATGGTTCGAAGGTTACATATTTTAAGTAACGCTCCCTCTGTACTTTCTCTCTCTCTTTCCCGTTAGCAAATAAGATTTTATTTAAACGAAAAGGAAATTAAAAACAAGAGTTTCCAAATTGATAGCAATCATCAACCCCCTTTTTCCAAACAATCCGTTTTTTGTTTTGTTAGTGAAGTTAGCCGTGATTTGACGACTGATTTGTCAGCACCCTTCATCGTTCTGATTTCAAAACATTCGACCCTTTGCGTGCATCTTATACCTTTTTGTTTTTTTTTCCTTTCTTACTCAGGAAACTTATTTCTTAAAAATAAATTCAAACCAAAAGGTTCTTCCAACGAACTGGAAAGTATCTTCACGAAATTTATTTTACAAAAATCAATCAAAATTAACGATGAGATGGCTGTAGAATTTAAATGAATACAGGAGTCGTAGCAGCCAGGAGATTAAATAAAAAAGACTATTTAATTGTTAAATTGTCGACGTTTCGGTTACTGATCAAGACTTATATAGGTCAAATTTTTTTTTTTTTAGAAATTTAATAGCAGGTACCCGTAAATCTTTTCCATTTCATTAAAAAATAATGTCTGCAAAATTTGAACTCATTTGTAAAACAAGAACAGTGGCTCATCTCTTTTGAACTTTTAGAATTTTCAAAATTTTCTTTAAATTAAACATTTCCTTTTTTTTTAAACACTCACACTTTTTTCCCATTCACACTCACACTCACACACACATTCACTCAGTCTTCTCAGGCAACTTAGGCCATATAAGACTTTTTACGACATGGTCTGTCTGTGTGTGGGTGGGTGGGTGGGTGTGTGTGTGTGTGTGTGTGTGTTCAATTTTAAGCATGAAGGAATTGAGCTACGAGGTTGAAATTTTATATTTTAGTTAAACACCCCCCGGGACCGGAAAAATAAGCTTTTAATCAAAATCGGCCAAAGAGTACTAGTACTTTACTGATTCACTTTTTCAGTTTTTTTCGATTTTCTCAAAATTTGCTCCAACGATTTTTTTTTAAATTCAAAAATCAATTATTTTTTAGATGCTCTTTCAAATGTATATTCTCATTTTGCGATTGAAATCTTCTGAAGACCACTTTACTCTTGTATTTCATAGGGAAGATAGGTGAAATGGTTGCCATGGTAACAAAATATAAATATTTTCCCATACTTATAAATTTTACATCTGAATTCATTTGTTCCGTACTGTCATGTCGGGAACTAAATATATGTCGACACAAAAAATCTGGTGTGACAAGCACAGTACACAACTTTCGATTACCGAAGGTAAGAGAAAGTTGTGTGCTATGCGCCAGTCACACCAGATTTTTTGAACTTATTTTACGAATATTTATAATATTTTTTTTTTTTTTTTTTATTAAAAAACACACTTTTTCCCATTCCCACACCAGGGACGTATATAAGGGGAGGGGGAGGGGTCCCGCCCCCCCCAAAAAAAAAAAAAAATTTCCCAAAAACCCCGCAGTGCGAAAAAATATAGCCCTGTAAAAAAAAATTTTTCCGCAGGGTGAAAAAATTTGGTTCCGTAAAAACAAAATTTTTCGCAGGGCGGGGGCGGAATAAATTTAGCTTCTTTAAAAAAAAATTTGTATACGCCATTGGAATGAGTAAAAATTGCTTATGAGATGCTTTTTTTCAACTTTTATGCTTATTTAACAACTTATTATTCAAGTTTTTTATGCTTTTTTAAGCACTTTTTTTCCATTTTTTAATGCTTTTTTGTCCGGTCTCTACTGATCAAGATTTATATAGGTCAATTTTTTTTTTTTTTTAGAAATTTAATAGCAGGTACCCGTAAATCTTTTCCATTTCATTAAAAAATAATGTCTGCAAAATTTGAACTCATTTGTAAAACAAGAACAGTGGCTCATCTCTTTTGAACTTTTAGAATTTTCAAAATTTTCTTTAAACTAAACATTTCTTTTTTTTTTTAACACTCACACTTTTTTCCCATTCACACTCACACTCACACACACATTCACTCAGTCTTCTTGGCAACTTAGGCCATATAAGACTTTTTACGATAACCGTTATTATATAAATATATTTATTGGGGTCCAGGCATTCTTATTTAAGCCATTTGGATTTCCTTTGTTTTCCACAAGGGACTAAATTAATTTCACATTCGAATAAAACTAGAAATTTATTATTTGGAAACTTTTCTTGCTTAAAATTACTTTAAATAATACATAATAAATTAATAAAACGACTAAAAAAATGATAGATTTTTAATAACCCTAATTTTAATTATGCTTAAAGAATTTGAATGTTACATGTCAAAAATGTTATTCAAACTATCTTAAAATTATTTCTCGTCCTTGGATCATAGCATAGTGTTAGAGTATCCGCCTCTTGTGCTAGGGATTTAAACAATAGGCCTATCCCGTGTGCTAAAACCTTGAATTCTGATTCTAAGAGATTAAATTGTAAATTGTATCATCTGTCAAAGTTCCTCAGCATAAATCTGTTCATTTCATAATTAAGATTTGGCAATCATATTTTTTAGTTTGATTATATAAAATCGACTCCAGGGGGTGCAATTTTGGCCGATCTTAAGCACAAACATATCTCGCAAATTTGCTATCTTAAATGATATATAGACTGGCTAATGAACAGTCGTCTATTTGAGCATTGTTTGAAAAAATTCCATCCTTTTCAAACAAGACTCTTCCTAGTTAATATATAAAATTATCTTTAACAAAGTAATTTAGTGTTTAGTCAAATCCGAATTGAGGTATTCATTGAATATTAATATCTTATTCAAGTAAATACAATAGTTATCGTTAATTATTTAAATAAAATTATTTCCGAGTTATCAAAAGAAATTGTACAGGGCTTCAAAACAAGTTATGAGATGACTGAATTAATTGCCCTGTTGAACGAGGTGATTAGCGAAATGTCATCAATTTATAAATTTAATAAAAGTTTTTTGTTTATTTAATCTGCTTGCTGTCTCCTGTATCCATTTAATCAGAATTTGTTATTTTTATAATTAAAAACATTTTTTTATACCCGAGATTTTAGGAATTTTATATTGCTAGTATTTGTCAATCAAACGATTTATTATCTTTCATTCTCCTCTAAAGAAAACTTCATTAGCCTATTAGCATACTTGATCTATTTAAGTTTTGAATTGTCTTTAAATTTTTAATTTGGTCAACATGATTTTCAACTTTCAAGGTTTATTGTTTCTGTATAGGAGTTCAGAAACAATAAAATTGTAATAACGGTGACGGTAGCAATAAATTTTTTTTTTTTTAAATATCATTGATTGTTTTACATAAAGTCACTACATTATTTTGTATTAAAACAAAAAACAAGTAATTTGGATACGTTTTTCAAAACTTTAATCATTTAGTTTACTAATGGTAATATATATGCCTACAAATTTGACTCTATTTATGTAGAGTTGATGAGTCAGTATTCTACATATCGAACTAGGGATCCCAAAAACTTGTTTAATTTAATGCATTTTTTTTAAGTCCAAACTTTTTCTTAATTAGTATCTTCGTAATAAATCGTACATTATCCATATTCTCAAAATTTCATTACTGAATATTGATTTCGGAGTTTAGGTTTTCCAGGGATGGGCAAGTTACTCGATTTTGAGTAACGAGATACAAAATACCAATTACTTCAGATTTTTGTAACGAAATACAAGATACCAATTACTCACGGGTTTGTGTAACGAGATACAAGATACCAATTACGTATTTCAAATACATTGAAAATACCAATTACAAACAAATTTTTCCTTGATTTTAAAATACTTTTTGGTGGGCTAATTCTGGAACTAGAGCCCTGCACGGGTACGGGTTGGCCCGTAGGCCCGTTACCCGCCCGGCCCGCGGGCTTTGGAGGCCATGAAAAAATTACGGGCGGGTAGCAAGTCTAAATAAACGGGTTCGGGCGGACGGGCATGAAAATGAAATTTTATTTAAAAATTGCTAGACATTCGTTCATTCATTCACTAAATCTCGGGCGGGTATGGGCGGGTTTGAAAAAATTCCGGGCGGGCCTGAAGAATGGTAAAAAATTACTGGCCGGGTACGGGCGGGAAGTCAATACGGACACGGGCCGGTCCGGGCCAAAAAAAATCGGCCCGTGCAGGGCTCTACAGTGTATTTGGAACCCTAAATAAATTTAGTTTAGGAAAGTGGCAGCTAAACTTATATTGGAGAATACCTTTGGAAAATCGAAAACAATAAAATTAATCATGACACTAAAAAAAATTTATTTATAAAAATATGAAAAGGTTTCAAAAAACCAAGTTTTAAAAAGTTTTGTAGGATAATCTGGAACTTGATGGAGAATGAATAAACCCGCAAATGAAAACAATCTTTCAACTGGGGCAGAAGAACAAAGATTTAGTCGTTGAGAGCTGGTTGAAAGAAGAAAGCAAAAAAGTTTTTTAACGAAGAGTGAAAATTTGGCGGATTGATTGACTTCTCTTTACTGGTTTTTACTAAGATCCGGAGCAGAGAACCCACACGACGATTACATACAGTAATATTAAATAAATTAAAAAGATTTCAGCTCCCTGCAAGACTTTTTATACGGCGGCAAATTAAAAAAAAAAGTATTTGGTATCTCGAATTTCAGATACCAATTACTAAAAAAATGTAACGAAATACAAGATACCAATTACTTTGCCAATGCTGTAACGAGTTACAAGATACCAATTAATATTCTATTTGGTATCTTGTATTTCAAATACATGTAACTGATTAACGCCCATCCCTGAGGTTTTCACAGTTGTTATCATTAATAAAAGAATTTGATTTTCTGTTTAACTGTGGATTATTTGTTCGGCCACTCACTCTGTGTTCTTCTTCAGATATAATTCAGTTAAGATTACAAAGGTTGTTACATCTCTGACAACTTATTTAAGCCATTTGGTATGCAAAAGTCATAGGACTGCCTGGGATACGAACCCGCGACTCTTGGTATAGAAGGCCAACATGCTAGTCACTACACCAAGCCCGAGGCTTGTTAATAATACTTAGGATAATAATGATCCCAGCATACCAATTGGTTTCAAAATGATTTAAATAAATATTCTTCGGACTGGCTGGGATCCGAACCTACTCTCATTGGATTTTGAGGTCATCAATATTGATTGACATTGTCACTATCTCTCGGTCTCTGGGTGAGGATTATTTCTCATAGTTCATCATAATATTCGCAGTATAATTAAACTCCAATGATTTTTTTTTTTTTCAATTTTAATTAAATAATTTATATCAATTTTTAAAAGCAATTCCCGCTTTTATATATTTATTAATTTCAAAATAAAAAAAAAATGCTACATAAATGATGCCATAAATGTTAATGTAATTTTATATTATTCCTGTAATTTACATAATGTATATATCTCAATTAAAAAATAATATTCCATTACTATTTCGTTTCTCTTAAAATCCCATATGTTATATGAAAATGTTGACACCCCCACCACTCACCCTTATGCGGAATTAATTTCTGTTAATATCACTAGCTTCATTTACCAAACTACCTACGTTAATAAAATATTCACAAAAACATCATCAACGTTATTATCATCACTCATAATTTTTCATCAAACTTGGTTTAGGGGAGGTCAATTAATAAAAGCCAAAAAAATAATAATAAATCAATCAATCAATTGGACAATTTTTTTTTTTGACCTCGAATTTAAAAAGCCAATAGTCTCGATTATTTTATTATTTATGAATTTAAATTCTTTGGTGTTTGTTAAAAAAAAAAAGTTAATTTGCGAGCACTTTTTGAAAAGGGTAGAGTAATTACGAAATAAACCCCTCTGTCAGAAAGTCCTTTAACGGGGCGTATGCATATTAGCGGCTGCGGACATCTGGTTTTTTGAAAACTTCTTTTTTTTTGCCAGACTCGTATTCGTAACTTTTTATTAACGCTCGGGCTACCCCAACCCTGTCTCTCTCTCTCTCTCTCTCTCCCACACACACAACACACCGGCACAAACTCGCTTTGCCAAAAAATGAAAACTTTTTTTATTCAATAAATTAAGTGCAGCGACGTGCTTCCGTGTATAGGGATTGGGTTGGGTTTGAGTTCTCTGGCCAGAAGGTGAAGGTGTCAGAAAGTTTTCCATCTTGATTCTATAGACCGATTTTTATATCGACGTAAACATTACTTTCCAAGGATATTCCAGAGAGTTTTAACAACGAATAAAATAAAATGTACGGAAGAAAAAAAAAAAAAAAAAAAACAGATTATTTCGGTCTCGGAACGCCTTGTGAATATACAACCCGAATTACCATTTGCATTCAATCAATACAACCCTGAACTTGCTAATGAAAGAAGGTTTTTTCTTTCAACACTAGAGTTTATTTTGTAATCAAAGCCGCAGCAAGATTTCCGTTTTGGCGTTAATTCTCAAATTAAACCAAAGAAAAAAAAAATTACAATTCCGGCATAAAAACAATAAAAAAAAAAATTGATTTTTAAATTAAAATAGAAATTTATTATTTTACCCTTTTATATATTAATTATTTATCGTGCCATAATTTTTTACCTACCCTACCATAAAACCTAATTATAGCTTTGTTTTGAATTTTAAATTTTTATTTTCCTAATCTGAGTGTTCAAATAAAGAAATCGATTGTATTATAAAAATAACATTAATTATTAACGCAATTTTAATTTAATATATTATATGATGATAATGATAATATTTTATGGTGTTTTCAAAATTCGAATAAATCATTTTTATATATAAAATATATAAAAAAAAATTAATCTTGATTTTTTGGAAAATTTTATTTAATTCCAATTGCATATTAAACAAAACATTTTGACATGCTCTTTGATGTCTGAGTAGCAAGTCAGTCCCCGCTTGTCTGGGGCGACAAAAATGTATTTAAATTGAATTGAAATTACCATTCAATTGAAAATGGCCTCCGATGCCGAAAAAAATGTCCTCGCTTATTTGAAAACTCGAATTGTATTCTTTTATTTTAATGAACTCTAATAATTTCAATATATAGTTCAATTAAAATAATTATAAAGTAAAAAAAATAATACTTTGCTGCCAGCAGGTTGTAAAAATAATTAAATTTTTTGAATTACAGTGGAACCTCGCTTAACAAGCATAATTCGTTGCAGAATCATACTCGTAAAGCGAAATACTCGCTATGCGAAATAATTAACATTCTCCCCATATAGCTTTCGGGGAGGGGTGGGGGGGGGGCAGCTATATGGGATATGTTACATCAGTCTGTCATGGGGGGGGGGCATGTTTTGTTTTGCTCGTTATTCGATTTACTCGTTATGAGAGGTGCTCGCAAAGCGAGGTTCTACTTTCATTATTAAGAAATTAAAATTTTAATTTGATGGATTTTTAAAGTGAAACTTTATTTTTGTTTCCATTTTTCCCCATGGAAAGTACATTTACAAATAAAACACTTGAAAATATAAATATATTCACTATTAACCTATGAAATAATAAAATAAAAGCATTTAAAAAATACTATTGATTTAATTAAACAAAAATTATGAGAAAGAAAAATATTAAAAAATATTTATTAAAAGATTTATTTATGGATCTCAACTAAATCCAAATTAAAAATTATGAATTATGAAATTAATTAAAACTTGTCTAAAACTTCACAAAATTAAACATATACACTATTCGGTATATAGGCTACAATTATTTAAAAAAAAAAATGAAGCAAATTTATTTTGATCGCTACTCTAAAGGGGAGGTTTAAGATAAAGTTAAAATTTAAAATTATCATGTCTGTTTTAATTTCATGTCTATATTATTAAATTATTAACTTCATTAAGGTAACTCTCTCTCTCCTCTCTCTTCGTTTTATCTTGATAGAAATAATATTTTAAATAATTAATCAACCATCTCCAAATTGACATTGATTGATGACTATTTTTATTTAAATAAATAAAACGTTTTTTTTTTTTTTTAACAACAACATTCCAGGATTTTGATTAAGAATCTTTAATAAATTATATTTTAGTGTGGCCTATATAAAAAAAGTGGACGATTATTGTGAAAAAATACAATTGACAAGTGGCGTTTTTATGGTTGCCTATAGCGCAGGGGATCCGGGAAGTTTCTCACATTGTTGAAGTTGAAAACAACAGAGTGAGAAACTTTCCCTGTATTTTACGGTATCTTTCATTTAATTCTTTTTCTTAATATTTAACTATAAATAAAGTAAAACATTTAATATTAATACAATATTTGTATTCTTTATCATCTTATAGGAATTATTATAAAGAAAAATTATTATTAATAAAATGTTATTACTAATCCTATAAAAAGAGAGCATAAATTTTTAATGTATACAATTAAAAGCACTATGAATAAATTACATTGAACCTTAATCAGTGATTCATAAAACCATATTACCTTCATTAAATGCACATATTTTTTTAATGTATTTTTTTCTTTCATGAAGGGTAAAACGAGCCCTAAAGGCATTTTTTTTCAATTTTTCTTTAAGAGAGGAGAAAATTCTTTTGAAAAACAAAAAAAAAACGTACAAAGAATTCCTTAGATGTTTTTTTTATATTATTTAAAATGCTCTTTTAAGTTAATTTCGAAATGGAGTGTTTTTATTAAAAGAATTGTTCTAAAAAAAAAACATAGATCTCGATGTCGACAAACATAATTATGATTTTTGAATTTTGATTCATCTATCTAATTCATAGTTAAGGAAATAATCCGCCAACTTGTAATATATTCTAAGGGTTCCAGCTGCGTAGGGTGTGTTACAAAACACCTCTGGGTATTTTCTAAAGTCAGGTTTCTTCTTATACTTGGAAACTTGTTTCACTGTTTGCAACTTGTTCTCCCCTCCTCCCACCCTCAATTCTTCTTTTTTTTCTTCCTCTTCTTTTTTCTTAAGAAATTGCTTTTAAATAAATGATATTCATTTTTTACGTATTCCAATCATATATATTAAGAGAGAGAGAGAGAATAATGACTTGGAATCATTAAAATATTTGTCAACACACAGAGAGGGGCCGAAAGGATAAAGTTATAGTTTGAGTTGTCGAAAGCAACTGTTTCCAAAGTTCTCGTGCCGTGTCATCACTTTTCATTCTTATCTCAAATCACTCTTAAGACAGAGTTAGAAGCTCTTTGCTTCTTAAAATTAAATAATCTATATTTCTCAAGGTTTACTTCAAAAATCAAATCAAATATTATTACTTTTTCTTTGTTTGAGACCGAGAGAGGAAGAAAAAAATAATAAATAAAAATAAAAATACATAATTGCTTTGAGGATGCTTCTATAGAAGCCAGTAATTTATCTTTTAACATGCTTGTTTTTTCTCTTTAATAGGCAAAAAGTTATTTTAATATAATTAAAATTGTCTCAATAAATAACAGCGGTAACATGAATTAGAAAAGTATTTTAAATAAATAAATAAATATTTTATTAAATTTTTAAAATGCCATTTTTTTTAACACACTTTTTTCCTACACATACACAGTCTTTTCGGCAATTCAGGCCATATAAGACATCAACGATAGGCCTACTCATAATTTTATTAATATAATATATATGGGGGTCCAGGCATATTTATTAAAATCCATTAGGTATCCAAATGACAAATAAAATCATCGGACTGCCTGGGATTCGAACCCGCAACCCTTGATATAGAAGGCCACACAAATATAAATTAATATAATATTTAAAGCTATTATTTACTACTAGAATATTTTTGCTCAGGGGCCCATATCTTGTGGGTACGTGGATGGCGACCACGAGCTACCCGAGCTGGGACTGGCAGTCCTATTCTTTATGTCTGTCCCTTCCATCTATATTTTCAACAGGCGTCAGGCCGTGCGACGGGCTGGCCTGTTCTGTTTCTTCCGGTCGCAAAAACCCATTTCCCTTTACCGCCGACCCCTCACCGCGGCCATAATAAAGGCAAAGAAAGAAGAAGAATATTTACTACTAGAATATTTAATAATTTAGTTAAAATATTTTAAGGTGTGAATAAAAGAATTGCAGCTAGAATATTTCTTTTATTAGGCTTACTAGGCTGACGTTTTAGTCTTGGTCAAGACCATCCTCAGAGCTTGCGGCTGAAGTACACTTTACTAATGTAGTATTTCAGATTTTTCAAATTTATTTTTTGGCTCTTCCTTCCCTAGAGCCAATGGTATCCCTAGGGGATTTGCATGTCAATTATATATATAATCAAATTCAAAAGGGGGTCCCCTTTGGAACTTTACTTAAAAACTTTTTCCTAATTCTTGTGAAATTTTGTATTTATTTAGGATTCTCCTATTGTGAATAAAATATCCAAATATGAGATTAAAATTTTCAAAAATAACAATAGTTTATTTCAAGCAGTCAACATTTAAAATACACAGAACCTATGGAAATTTTGAATCAATTGACTTTTTTACTTTTTTTTTTTACCTACGAAATGCAAGTGGTCAAATTTGGAACTAAGAAACTAAATAAATCTCGACACAAAAATATCTGGTGTGACGACAGTACAGTAACAACTTTTGATTTCCGAAAGTAAGAGAAAGTTGTGTTCTGAGCGTTAAGACACACCAGATTCTTAATAAATATTTACTAAAAATATGCGTTTAAATAAAAATTATTAATTTCGGCTCTTAAGGCCCTTGCGTATAATAAAACCAAAATAATTTCTCTCTTTTTTTTTTTTTGTTTTTTTTTGACTTTGTTAATATTAAAGAGTATTTCGACATTGGAAAATAATAAATTGTCTTTTGTAGATGTATGCTTTCAAACAAGATGTCCTTTTACTCTGAAATCTCGCTCGAATTTTCGAGCACGAGAAGGGCGGACGGCGACAAAGGGACGTTTTGCAGCTGGTTTTAAAAAGGGTCAGAAAACATGGGGAGAGCAAATAAATAAATGAATATTAGGAAAAAAAAAGATGGTTGTAATATATATGGTTAAAATGTTGAGAGACATTTTCAGGCGAGTTCATAAAAAAGAAGTGAAACTTGTGTAGGCACATAATCTATTTTTATTTATAAATGTTTCAAAAAATAATAGAATATTGTTATAATGAATGGAGTATTAGAATTATATTTTTTCCTTCTCTACATATCTCTTTTTTTTACTTTCTCTTACCTATATGAATTATATAGAGAGAAAATATTCGATTCATGTCAAAAATTTGGTGCGAGATTTTGATGGATCATCTCGTTTTTTTCTAATTTTAGGCTATGCGATGTACAGATTACTTCCTCACTCTTTATTTCAAATTTTGCTTAGGATTGCAAACTTTTTTCTTGAATTTTTTGTTTGTATTTCAAAATTAAAAAAAAAAAAAAAAAAAAAAAAATTGAGAGGATCAAATAAAAGTTTCACTTTATTCGCTGTTATTCAAACTAATTATTTAAGTAGTATCATAATTTTTTCAAAAATTTTAATTAGTCTGAGGTCACATTTTAAAAAATCAGAATCCTTAGGGGAGGGCGGGGGGTAAATACCGCCTCCCTCCCCCCTCAAATGACGCAACTGTCGAATCTATTATTTATTATATTGATCTCGATTCATAAAATAAAAAGCAAAGAAAAAGTTTTATTTATGAAGTTAAACTTCTTTACATACATTAGAGCAAGTTCAATTCATGCCTCTTAAAACGTTACGAAACGCTGCATTCATTCCATCGCCCAGTTTGTTCTTTTTTAAATTCGTTTACTCTTTCGGCATCTGAGGCCATTTAAACCTCGTCCCAGTTTGTTTCTATTGAATTGGATACTAATCAATGGTATGCGAATCCTCGAATTTTGCCATCAGACCATCTTTCAGTTAATTTGAATTTTACACAATGACGTCAGGCGGGAACAAAAAAAATTCGGCTGTCAACTCATCTAGACTCAAAACATTTATACAATAAATCGAAATGTAGTTAATAAATTAAAAATTCAATAGAATTTTCATTAAAATGATCAATTTCCTATCTATCTACTTCTCTAGTAAGTACTGTAGTATAGTATGAATACACTGTGGTTTATAAATTTCTAATTCTATTTCCATAACATACCTGAACTAATGCTAACATTTCATTTCTATTATTTTCTCCTCTTTCAATCAGACGTTAGCCCATGCAAAGGACGAGTCTTTTATTTCTTTCGTCCGCATTTATACATTCTTTAACCATGTTGATTAAAAGCAGCTATTTCTTTTTGTATTTATAATGAGTTGTTGATGTTAGGTTTTTCCAGCTTCATCAAAGTTTTTATCCAAATAGCCAAAAGAGGATTCTTATAAATTAAAAAAAAAATTTTTTCCATCATCCACCATTATATTATTTTAATATTATTTTATATAGTGTAAATTATTATATAACTTCTTTTTCCCTTTCTTTAATAAATATTTTTATCTTTTAATAGTTCAAAATATTTCTCATGTAATATATAAAATTTCCTTATTAAAAATTATTTTAACATGAAGATCTTAATCATAACAATTTTTCTTTCTCTTTTTTTTATAAGTATTTTGATTATATAATTTGTTTTCTACGGTTTATTTATGTGAATTATTTCTATATGTCTAGATTCTTGTTTTCATTTACTCACACACTTTGAAGTTAGGTTCTTGTTTTGGTTTTTTTTTTTTTTTTATATTAAATAAATTACGGAATATTTTTATGATTATTTTATACCTTTCGAAATCTTGAAATTAGAATATTGCCTTATTCACTGTTGAGATATACAAAAAAAAAAAAAAAAAAAGACAAGGGCGTATAAATTAATCCCATATAACTAATTAAAGGAGAATTAATTTCTAACAAGCCTTTTCTTTTAGACACCATGTCTTACATTCATTCTATTCGGTTCACTTTTATTTACTTTTCTACAAGTTTGTTTTAATTACATTTCTCTCTTCCAATTTATTTAATAAAAAAAAAAAGATTTATACTATCTTTTTTTATACATTCAATTAATTTTTTTTTTATTTCATAATTACTATATTCATTTAAGTTTCTTTGGTGGAATGAAAAGAGACAACTTTAAAAATCCTATTTGCATTTAAATTTTAATTTCAGTAATTTCTTTGAATAAAAGACATTCTTTTAATTTTTAGTTTTTATTCAATTTCTAGTTTAATAAAAAAATTTTTTGTTTCTCATGTTCATACTAAAATTTCGAGCCATTTTCAGAACTACAAATATGGTTTATGCATATACTGTATAATAACTAGTTATAGATTTGTTTGAAATAGATATAGGCCTATATTGTCAAATCTCAAAGCATAACAATTCAATGTATTAATAATTAATTAAAGAGGTTATCAATAAAAATTTTCTTGAAAATATTAATTAATAATAGTTCTATATTTGTAGTTCCGATAATGATTCGAATCAGAACCGAAATATTAACAAAGACTTGAAATAGTTTTATCTTTTTGTCTCTTCAACTACATTGTAAAAAAAATTTCATTCGTTTTTCATATACTTTCGTGCTTGAATTTTAATATACACAAATGTGAAATCATATTCACGAACTAGTTTATTAAGTAAATAAAAATATGAATCAAGTAGCTTAAAAAGTATGATATTTTTAACAAAGTAATTAGTCGAGATAGTGTATGAAATTTTTCATAAACCGTTTATGAAACTTTTAATAAATTGGTTTATGAAAGTTCATTTTTTAGTATCCTATATGAATTTTTCAAATACCCGAATGCAAAATTCATAAACAGTTTGTGTAACAGACTTCAAATACAAGTTTATGAATATCGCTTGAAAATTTTTAACAGTGCATCCTTCAAACATATTTTTTCTTTTCTAATAGTAGCTTATGTAACTAAAATATTTCACTTTTATTCAACCGAATGAATATCTAATAATTAAAAAAAATAATATGAAATGCGTAAACGGGTCGGTGTTCTGTATTATTTTTTTTATTCAAATTTTTTCAAAAATTTCATCACTCAGTCTTCTTCCTCTTTGAAATTCAGCTACTCCATTTCCCAAGTATGAACTTAATGAATTTTTTAATAATTTTATAATTTCCCCTGTTAACATATTAACCCATTTCTCCAATGAGTCGTAATAAGTTAATAATAATTATAATAATAAACTTGAGCATCGTCCGTGATATATTATTATCTCTTGGATAGGAAATTAAATTCTAATAGCTTGTCCTAGTAATTTTCAAGCTAATTGCAAACATTGTTTGTCATTAGAGATGTCGCGACATCTTAAATAGGTGTTAAATTGAACGTATAACAATTTTCAATATTGTCTCCGAATTTCATGTCGAATAAATAAAGAAAAATATCTAGGCCAAGCTAATTTAATTAAATTAAATATTTTTAATAAAAAATATAAATGTGGACTCGTCGAGATTCATTCTTATATCAATTTTTTATTATTTTCTTTCCATTAAACGTCAACTCGCTACAGTGATTTAATTATATCCAACAATAAGATGTAATGGAAAGAGAAAAAAAAATGTATTTATTGCTGACGATTCGGTCTTCTTCAGGACATTTTATAAGTAGTGTGTGAATGGTCTTACAATCTTATTTAACCCACCGTGTTATTCTCTTAAATTTTTTAAATGAAAAAGGATTCTCTATATTTATAACCGATAAAATATTTTATTATCATTTAGTCTGACTGATGATAATTTTGTTTAACAGGACGGATAGCGGCCGGCGAGGGCCGTTTCAACACCAATACTGAAGTGATCATCAACACCGAGGTCAAATCGATCCCCGTCACCAAGAAGGGCGTGTACTTTGCCTTCAGGGATCAGGGCGCCTGCATCTCGTTGCTTGCCATTAAGGTATGTGTCCCCGGAAGTTAATTCCAGAAGGAATTCCCCATCAGGCCTCCCTTAAATGCTAAAACCATTTTTTCCCCACCGAAATTCTCTCTTGATGTAGTTTATCATTTCTTTTCTTTCAACTCTGTTTGGAACAATTATATCCGATCCATATTATTATCAATAACATATTATCACAATTGATTTGATGTCACATTCAAATAGGAACAGAGATCACTAAACCTTATATGACGATCACAATGTCTTGACTCTTTGTTTTCAAATTTATTAACATGTTTAAAACAAACAAATCAGATAAGAATAACTATTATTTTAGATAAACAAATCAAACGAAAAAGGTAGTGGTATAGGTAACAAAATAAAAATGTAAATATCATCAGGAAAAGATTCAAATTTTATAGTCTAGACCTTGGTCAATAAATATCTTCATTAGGGGCGTATTTAAAAAAAAATCTGTTTAATACAATTTTAGAAGTTGCATTTTGGTTTCTAATGAATATTTCTCGTTTTGAGTGTACAGTTCTAGAAATTAACAGTACTCTCTTCTTTAGGAGTAATTTATTGAAAAATTTATAATCATTTGGGTTGTCTAAGTTAAATCAAATACTTTTATAGGTATATTAGTTAAACGGTGTCCTTTTGATCAAATTTATGCGAGTGAGTTTATGTGGCGGATTCTTTCTTCCACTCCTCCTCCCATCAGTTAAAGTATTATCTCCCAATAATGGACAGTGAAGTTTTAGAATTTACATTGTTTTTTTTTTTTTTTAAATTATTATTACTCGTATTATTAATTCTAATTTTGTGTAGCCCCCGGGTTTGGCGTAGTAAGTAGCGCGCCTACCTCCTATACCAAACGTCGCGGGTTCGGACCCAGGCAGTCCGATGATTTTATTTAAGCCATTTGGATACCAGATGGCTTAAATAGAAATGCCTGACCCCACAATAGATATATTCTCTACAACGGTTACCGTCAAAGTCTTATATGGCCTAAGTTGCCGAAAAGACTGTATGAATGTGTGTTGAATGTGAGTGTGAATGAGAAAAAAGTGTGAATGTTTTTTTCTTTAAAAAAAAAAAAAAAAAATTTGTGTAAAAACCAAACAATTTTTAAAAAATAGAAAGAAAATGAAAATTCAAAAGCTTCATGGTCTATGCCCAATAGTTGATGAAGAAATTAACAAAATAGAACTTTTTTTTAGTCAATTTTTTTAATAAAAAAAGACCACGCTTCGATCCTAGATTCGGATTTGATCAAACAACAAACTTGAAGATGATACCAATCTAGAATCGAAACGTCGCTTTTGTTTTCATTAAATAAAGTTGACTGAAAAAGCCTTCATTTATGTTATTTTCTTTAAAAGCTTCAGTGTAAAGATACATTACTGAAAGATAGTATGTCGCCAGATCTGCTTTAGTCAATACGTCCGCAGCAAAGCACAGTTGCCTGCCTACCCGCGATCCAGTTCACTTTTAGTATACCTATATACCTTTTTTTTTTTAATTTTTCTCAATTCATCAGCTTTTGTTTATTTTTTACATTTCTAAATCAGTAGAACTTCTTTTAATTTTAAAGAAGTTCTCACCAGTAAAATTCTTAAATAGACCGAATATATAATAAAAAAAGTCTAATCCGCCTCCTTTCGAGAAGAAATATAAAATATTATAATTAATAGTTACATTATTTAAATTACAAAAAAAAAATAATAATAATAATCTTGAGCGACGTTAAAACTTTTGGTCAACAAAATTGTGACAAATTTTTAAGGCGTTGAATTTAATGAGAGGATTAGTTACGTTCAAAAAAAAAAAAAAGTTAGTCCGGGATTTGCGTAAGAAGAAATTGATGAGGTTTTAAATACAATACAGTGCATAACTAATTAATATTATTATTGAAAATTATTTTAAAAAAAATAATATCTAACTTCTTAAAGAGTTTTTATTTTAATAATTTCTTTCTAACTCGGAAGATTTATTAAATATGGCTGATCATAATGTATTCCTTTATATGAAGTTAACATAAAAAAGATTCTTTCAAATACATATGTATATTTCCATCTTGGAAAGATTTATTTATAAAAAGAAAAAAAATAATAAAAAGGCTATTATCCCTCTAAGAAACAAATAAGTTCAATTTTTTTTATTTACGATTAATGGAGACCGTGACATTCATTTGATTCCACAATAGGTTTCAAAATCATAAGATAAATTCAACAATTTATAAAAACTAGGACATTATTCTTAGCTGCCTTTGGCTGAAGATGAAACTCAAAGCAATTGAGCCCTAGAAAAGCATGCGGCAAAAAATCTAAAGATGAGAAAAGCCAACAAAAAGTGGCAATCTGTTAGGGCCTGGCTGTTTCGAGAGACGGGTTTTTCTTTGCATGCACCCCAGAGAGAGAGAGAAAGAAGAGAAGAGAGAGGCAGAGGCGGATTCTGATTATGCAAAGGCCAGATAACTTTATCTAACCTTAAGGTCTTCTTAGAGCAGGTCTGCATCTGGGCAATATGAAAAATGGCCTTTTCAATAGCGGGGATCCTCCCTTTTCTTCTAATTTGGGCACTTTAATCAAACAGACTCGTAAGCCAGAGATACCTCTTCATCTGTCTATTCTATTCATAAAAAGAAGTTCTTTATTTAAACAACTAATAAATTTCAAATTTTTTTTTTACACTGATAAAAAAAAAGATAATTTTAACAGAGCAATGAAGATAAGTGATGGATAGAAGCACCCACCTCAGGGGGCTATATTTATGAGGCGCCAAAGTGTAAAGCTAAAAATTAAAATTTAAAATTATAAATATCATTTATTTTTACGAACCACGGATTTATGATATTAAAATTCCTACAATAGTTTATCATACTCCAGTATTATATGGCCTGCTGAGAATCATAGTGGCGAATCAATTTTTTACTTTCTCTTACCTCTATATACGTTAATATATAGAGAGAGAAAGTATTGGTTTCATGTCAAAAATTCGATGTCGAGATTTTGATGGATATCCACGTTTTGAGGTTCCCTGAATTCAAAAAAGTGGTTTTTGGAACATGGTCTGACTGTGTGTCTGTGTTCAATTTTAAGCATGAAGGAATTGAGCTAGGAGGTTGAAATTTTATATGTAAGTTAGGCATTCCGCTAAGGCGTGAAAATAAGATTTTAATCAAAATCGGCCAAAAAGTACTAGTACTTTACTGATGTACTTTTTCAGTTTTTTTTTTCCGATTTTCTCAAAATTTGCTCTAACGATTTTGATTAAAATTCAAAAATCAATTATTTTTTAGATCCTCTTTAAAATGTATATTCTCATTTTGGCATTGAAATCTTATGGAGCACGCTTTACTCTTGTTCTTCATAGGAAAGAGGAGAAATGGTTGCCATGGTAACATACTTATAAATTTTACATCTTGAATTCAAATGTATAGTAGCCTGTCGGAAATTAAATATATCTCGGCTCGAAAAATCTGGTGTTACAGTCACACACCAGACTTTTTATATATTTTTACATTGCATGTAAAAAATCTCCAGTTTGCAAAAAATCTTAATGAATATAGCCTTTAAAATTGTTTATATTTCTCGAACCACTCTTTGGAAGAGATAGTAAAAGAAGAAATGAATCAGTCCGTAGTGGGTGAAAAATATAGGCAGTTAAAAAAAAAAACGGAAAGTTTTGCAATTCTTTTACCGGGGTTTGATAGTTTTTATCTCTTATGAATGGAAAGAAGTTTTTAATTAAAATTATGAGAAATATGAAATTTTTTCTAAATTTATTAAAGTTTTCCGTTAGCTGATAGTTTGGGAAATGAAGGAGAAAAACAGATCAACACTTCAATGTTATTACAAATACCAGCTGTTAAATCCGCCGACTTTAACAGCTGGGCCCTGGCTGGCGGCGTCTCGGTTTTTCCCATAATTTTTGCATTTATTAATTAAAATTAAAACAAAATGTTGCACATGTTGCACAACTACCGATCAATATCTATTCAGTGACACCTCACCCCTCAAACTTGATCTACTGGGGACTGAGATTTCGCGTTTACAGAGGGACAGAGGGACATTCGCCCTTTATATATAGTAGATTTCAGTTCTTCTACAGGGACTATCATCAATCCTAACCAGTATATAAAAAGATGATCAATAATTTTAGCCATTTTAAACAAAAAATATTTAAATTACATTTTTTTAAATTTTTGTTTCCGATTCACCAGAGCTGATATGCCGCAGTTAATGCCAAATAAGTGATTATATATTCCATTTTTAAGTGAATAAAAAAAAATTAGTATTATATCTTTCACATGGAAATGCGTTGATTCCGGTCCATTCAATGAAATTTTAAGTACTTAAAAAAAAAAAAAATAATTCAAATCTTTGGCCCTTGGTGAACATAGATTGATTAGGTTAAAGGATTTGCATTAAAGATTTTTTTTATGAATGACTTATCTTTGAAAAAAAAAAGAGGGAGAATTTAAGTCCTTTCCCCTAATGGATTAATGTATGAATAATAATTATATATCAATGTTTAGTTGAATTTTTATTCTGATAAGACCTTTTTCTTTTTATTTTTTAAGAGAGGGAGAGTTTAGAAATGGAACAGTAAAAATATAATTTTTTAATTTAGAAGCCACTTGGAATAATTCTTTAATTAAAAATATTTAATGATAACTAATGTAGGCCCTTTCAACCTTTCAAGATTAAAATTTTGACGTAAGAGAAACTTTTTACTTTTGTCTATTTAAAAATAATTAAATAAACACTATAACTCTCTAAAAGGGCCCTGACAAAGTTGAGTTGAGTTGAATAACTTAAAGCAGCCTCCATATTTCATTCGGTGCTTGACTGTACATCATCAAAAGAACCTCTTGTGAAATCATTTGGAAGGATATGCGATAAATAATCCAAGGGATTGCTGATGGTCTTCTGAAATAGGATATAAATGCAGATTTAGCTTCTAATTTTTTTCTTTAATTACTAAAATTTATTTACTTGTTGATTTATTTTATTCTAAATCATATATTAAAATTAGAAATATCTCCTAAATATTTTTTTTTTTTAATTAAGAACGTAAAGTCGACATTTCGGTCTTCTTAATTTATAAATTTTTTTACAAAGGTTTTCTTTTTTTTTTTTATTTTTTTATTTTTTTTAAAAAAAAAGAAAAAAAAAAAAAAAAATTTTTTATAATAAAAAGAAAAAATTTTTTTCAAACATTTTTTCTAGGGATAAAAAAATTTTTTTCCCCATCCCACTTCCAACCACCAACAAAATTAAAAATTAAAAAACATTAATTTTTTTTTCCCTGGTCGATTAATATATTTGAAAAATTTTCAAATTTTCTCTTTTTTGAATTATAAAATATTTTTTGCCCAAACATTATTAATAATTTTAGGTATACTTAATTACTTATAATTTTCATTACGGTATATATTCTTGGACAGAATACATAATCAAAATTATGGTCACCGAAATTTTAAAATCGAGATAATCCATCTAAATTCGTAACTAAATTATAACATTTGTATAAATTAATCTATTTCATTTAATATATGAAATATATTCCTGGGATGTTCTTCCGTAATAACACGTATTTAAATTATTGCACACGAAATTGCATCCCAGTCATTGCATATAGAACATTTGTCGTTATAATTACCTTGTGTGCTTTCTCAATTAACGCCCAGCCATCTGCATACATTCTGTAAATACAATTGAGTACGCATACATATACTTATATGCATAACTAGACAAGTGTCCCATATTTTATACAGGTATTATGGCTTTTACTTAATTACTCATCTATTTTAATTAATTTTAAAATAAAATATTTTGTATAGGACATTATTCAAACGATTTAAATATGAAATTGCGTAAAAATAAATTTTCTTAAGGGGGAAACGCAGGTACTATAAAAAAAAACTAGACTTTTCAATGCGTTTTTTTTTTAATTAATTAAATTCATAAGAGATTATTGGTACAGAAAGTTATAATTTGTTTAATTATTTATTAAAAAATTATGGAAATTAATTTTTTGTAATCAAGCAAATACAGAAAACAAACTTTTACAATAATTTTAAATTTTTTTTTAAATTTAAAAATGAATTTATTATTATTATTAATCACATATTAATTAAGAAAAATTTAAAGTAAGCTTATTTAAAAATTAACTGTCAAATAGTTCAGCACTCTTGCAAAAGATGGCGGCTAGTCTAACAACCGACATTATCAGTTCCCCTATTAGCCTATATCTATATATCGTATATGTATCCTTTTTAAATGATACCTAATATAAAATAACTTTTATAAAGTAATCATTGTTAAAAGATCAATGAAAATCAACCAAATTCATTAGGTCATTAGCTAGTATTGGTACTCTTGGCAAATTTTCGTAATAGTTGTTTTTTTTTTTGCTTACTTTTAAGACACATAACGCCATCTTATCGGCAAAAACATGCGTAACAGATTCGCTCCTACTCCCCCTTAATATCGATGAGACTCCCGTCAGATGAAAAAAAAAATTGAATTGAATTTTAAAAAAGTAGATAGGTGGCATTATATAACTTTATAAATAAATATATACATATTTAATAAGATAATTACTACTTTATTAATATAAAGCGATAGCATCAGAAACAAAATTTTCTTACAAAAAAAGCATAAATAATAGAGCGGAGTTTAATTTAAGAGATTATGTAATTTTAATTACAAAGCCCGGAGGTGTTTTAATTGAAAAACTTGTTTTTGAATTAAAATTTAGTTTACAAATTAATAATAAAATTAGATGGTGTGTGACATTTTTTTTTTTTTTTTTTTGTTTAGATAACAAAATAGCAAACTCCTCCCTTGAAGTTTATTAATTATTATTATTATATTGGATATTAGTATTTTTATCCTGTCGTGTTTGTGTGTGTGTGTGATTAGTATTTACTGTCCCTATCTTTGTTCTTGTTTGTAAACGGGAAGCCTGCGGTGATATTTTTGTATTTGCCAATTGATTTCCTCTAAATATGACAATATATAAAGCTTTGTGTGGGTTTGGGATTCTACTGGGACAAAGTGCCGATGCATATCACATTCCTGTTGGACAAATGGCCGACAAAGCTTTCATAATTTGCGTTTGATTATTATGCAATAGATCCTAATCAAAAAAAAAAAGCAATCAACAACAGACATTTAATTGATTTCAAACAGAAAAACTGTTTTCATATTTCTCTCTCTCACTCTCACTCGCTGTTGTCCCTTTTTTTTTCATTTCTAATTTTATTTTTTCACCCAAGTATTAATTTATCAATATAACGAGTTTATATTTAATCCCTTCGAAAATAAAATTGTTTCTTTCTGGTCAATTAAATAAACCTCGGTCGTTTTTATTTATTTTTTTTTTTTTCAACTTTAAGCATAAAAATCTGGGGGAATCGATTATTAAGTGTCGATGGGAAAAATGTCCCTAGCGGGATTTCAAAAAAACATTGAAAGAAAGTAGGCGGCACCGTTTTATTATTATTTTTTTTTGTTTTGAAATCTTCCTTGATAATTACCAATTACAATAATCCATTCCATATCGGTGGGTTTAAATAAAAAAAAAATTCAAATACCGTTCGTCCCCCGAAATATTCATAACGATGTCAAGATTTTTTATTAAAAAAAAAAATAGTTTAAATTTCTTTATTTATGAAAATAGAAAGAATTATGAAAATATACAATAATTTTAAGAAAATATTATTCCTTTTCACTTATTTGTCATTTGATATAACTATCAAAATAATATGACTGAAATTTATTTATTTAGGTGATTTCGGAAGAAACAAAAACAGAAAAACCTTTTAGAAACTCCTTATTCCCTTAGTCAAAAAAAAAAAAAAAACTGATCTCACAAAATGACCTTTCTGTCTTTGAGAGAACAAAAGAGCTACAAAGCTGAAATTTTATATTTGGACCGTTTATTTTGAAAGTGGTGTAAGTCCAATTTCTATTGTTTCGAGTAAATGAAAGGTTTGCATATCTGTTAATTTAAAAATCTAGGCAAATGATATGAAGTCGGTGAATGTTTCTACTTGCTTATCAATATCTAATTTAGTTATATAAATTTGTTTTAGGCGAATTTGACTAAACTAATATATAATTACATTACTGCAAATGGACTTACACCACTTTCAAAATTAACCAACTGTAAACTTCGTTGAATTTCAATTTTGAAAAAAACAAATATTACTCAAAATATACTTCATATTAATTCAATATTCTTTACAAATAATGACACGATATAAAATAGGAATAGTATTTTTAATTTTTTTTTTTTTTTTTTTTTTAAACATTCACACTTTTTCTCATTCACACTCACACTCACACACACATTCACACTGTCTTTTCGGCAGCTCAGGCCATATAAGACATTTACGATAACCGTTATTTATGAATTTATATATATTAGGGTCCAGGCATTTTTATTTAAGCCATCTGGCTTAAATAAAATCATCGGACTGCCTGGGGGTCCGAACCCGCGACGTTTGGTATATGAGGTTAGCACGCTAACCTCTACACCACGCCCCGTGGGCAGTATTTTTAATTTTAGACGTTAATAACATTGTTAAAATTACAAGATATTAGTAGCATAATATTTACTTATGCTCTGCATAGGAACGTGTTTTGAAAAATTCATGATACACCGGAGGTATTTAAGTTCATAACTACTTGATTTCTTTATATTATTAAGTAACCTAATCTCGTAACCAGCGTCATTTCAACTTTTTCTTAGGGGGGTGGGCAAACTTTTTTTTTCAATTTCTCACTTCAATTTTCTTACAAATAAGTATCTCAAATTTGGCCAAATGGTATTTAATTAAATTAATTTTTTAATTTTGTACTATTTCGTAGAAATATTTTATTTACGTAGAATAATACCTAGGGAGGAGAGGGGGCAAATACCCTCCCCCTCCCACAAATGACGCCTCTGCTAGTAATTCTTAACAAGTTTATAAACAAATGCACAATAACAGACTACTAACAGGCAATCATCTGTTAAGCTACCTACCTCAAATTGGACTTACACCACTTTCATAATCAACGATTATGCAACTTCCTTACCGACCAATTTTCAATTGTGCAAAACATGGGAATTTTTAAGGAATTTGCCACTAGCTAGTTATAAATAGAAAATTTACATTAAATTAAGCATGAATTATGTGATATCTCAGATTTTTAAAAATGGACTTACACCACTTTCAAAATAAACGGTCCATTTAAGTTAGAAACTCCCCTGGCATGCATGCAACACGAAGCTTTTCTGGCAAAATCTGGCAAAAAGTACTAATTCTTTATTGATGTACTTTTTAAGTACTTTCTGAATCATGTTTCGGTAAAGCTCTTGCCTTTATCTGCTCCATTCACAATAATGTATCCCCATATGGACGATGATATTATGCATAAAGAAACCAAGCGCCATTATGATTGAAATTGAGATAAGACCGCCATCTTGTAGGGAAAAAAGAGATCTACCTCTTTATTAAAATCACAACATATATTACTCTGTGCACTTTTTTTGTATCAAACAAGAAAAAAAGTCATTGTCCTTGGATTTGTTGACAAGTGTGCAAATAAAATGCCTCTTGTCTCAGATTTAGGTTAATGGCGTATATTTAATTAAATGTTCAAGATGATAAAACCCAAAAAAACACATTATTTCATTTAATTTTAATAAAAACAATCACTTCTAGTTTCTTCTTTGACCACATCAGCTGATTTCTTATGTTTTTATACAATACATTCAAACTATTATGGAGCAAGGATAGGAATTCCTAAGTATCTCCTACTCCTACTAACTCTATTTCCTCCACTACACAAAGATATTTTGAGATTATATTCAACTATTTTTATATTATAATATTAATTTCTCTATCCTTCCTCCAAATAGTTTGAATGTATTGTATAAAAACATAAAACAAAACACATCCGATGAGTCAAACCCAACATAAATTTTAAAAAAACTTCTCTTTGTATCACACTAATTGGTTCCTTCGTGCATAACATCGTCCATACGATATATGAGAAGATAATTTATTTATTACTCCTCAGCTAACATTTTGGTATGAACCATCTTCAAATATTTCGGCCGGTTTTTCCTGAAATCACATTTCCTGTAACCAGCATCAATTCATACATTATCATATTTATTTATTTATTTATTTAGCCTCTAACAGTCAGAAAAATAAATGTTCAAACTTGTATTTGATGATTTCTTCAACACATTGGACCCCAAAGAGGAGTGAAAATCCATCTGTACCTCTCTTCACTAAGGGATTAGGGGAAGATTTTTATTCCCCCTCAATCAGATTCATTCAAAAGGAATCAAGGAGTAAGCTAGATGCCTGTATTGATTGGGAGACATCCCTCCAATTTCGAAATTTCTTTTATGCTCCTCTTGCGATGAAGGGAGGCATCACATAAATTTTTTCAGTATCTATTAATTTTAGCCATTTTGAAAAGTTAGGAATCAAAATAGCTTAAGAGGCCGAAAAAAACAACTGTAGAGTTACCAATATTAGTCATCTAAGGAACTTGAAAAGTAGTACATGTTTGATGTTTGAAGTTAAATTAAATTGTTAAAAAAAAAAAAAAAAAATTAATAAATGTAGAGACTTAAATTTAAGCTAAATTCATCGTCTCACTTTCTACACCACTGATGTGGAATAATAAAATCATAAGAAGGAAAAATGACCGATTTTCATATGCAATTTCAAATTCAAATTTATTTTTATTATGCTTCAAGAGCGATAAAAACAATTTTTTTTTCTCCCTCTCAATTCGTTTCTTCCAAGTTCTAAAACTAATTAAAAATCGGGCGTTTATAAATGTGCTTTTTTTTTTATTATGGATCGATCTATTTTTTACCACAAAAGTTTAAATGTAATTTATTTTGGTTATAATTTATACATTTTATATGTGTTATAATTCATACGTGTATAATATTAAGTAAATAAAACTTGATAAACAAATAGGTAACTTTGATACTAAAAAAAAACAGTGACGTTTAATAACCGAAAATTTTTATGAGTTATTTTTTAGGGAATGAAAAGATGTCATATTCATCCATCTGTCTCTAATATTTTAAACAATTTGATTTTAAGTTAGTAATTTTAATAGTTATTAAACATAAAATAGTAGATTGAACCCTTTAAGCCCATCATCTTTTGGCTTAAAACAGTCCAAATAATAAATAACCTTTGAAGCTCAATGAAAGTGTTTTGAAACAAAATATTTGTGTTTATTTTGAGGATACAAACTACGAACTGGACAGTCATTTTATTGGAATTTTGATTCGTTAAAAACATACGTAATTATAAATTTTAATTGTTTGAATAGACTCAAAGGATGAAAATAAATTTTAGAGGGAAATAGAAAAATATTTTGTCATAATTTATGGAATGGGTTAACTCTTAAAGTCTGCAATTGCGGGAGTAAATTGGTGCGAAAGATTTATTTTTTGAAAAAATAGAGAAAACAATCCCATAGAAGCTGCCCGAAATTTTTCTCCGTTCGAAATAAAAAAAATTCTTTTATTTATAAAAAATTTGGTTTAGTAAAGTAGATAAAATGCTTTGTTGCGAAATTGCACCCGTTGAGTAAAGCGGTGAAATTTCTTGGATGAATTAAACCTTAAACCTTCGTCAGTTGGTTGGCAAGGGTTAAACTCAAATAAAACAAGAGTATTAGGCCTATATGATACTGACTTATCTCCACAAAAAAAAAAATAAATAAATAAATAAATAAAAAACGTTTTATAAAATAATCAGAAATACTTTTAATAATTTAATTATAATCAATAGTGGAAGCGTTTGCGAATGTTGAAGGTTGAATAAGGAATGACTGTCTCCACGTCCCTCATCCCCTACCAGGTGATGGCCAGCGCTCCGGGTGGCAGAGCGGCCGATCTACCCTCCTCCCGGGTTCAAGGGGTGGGGGAACGTAACAACTTATTAATGAAAACTTAATAAATTTTTTATTTCTGAAGCTTTAAATTTAATATAATATGAAAACGCACATAATATACTACAAAAGAAATCTTTATTTTAGTAAAAAAATTAAAATGAGTTATTTAAGGTGGCATTTGAATAAAAATAACTCGCTTCCTCCACTCGCCCTATTCTTCTTCATTTTGGTTGTCCTAAATAAGACTAGAACCAAATTAGGGCAAAAGAGGGCGAAGCCAGGGGCTCCGCCCCGGCGATGTCCTCCCATCTTCAAGACGATTACCTCCTTTGAGATGCAAACTAGCCGTGTTTAATTGGAATAAAAATGCGATTCCGGCTGCCAAGAGGGGATCATCCCTCTGTTAGATTGTCTGTTGCACTGCTTTTATAAAATTTCCAATGCCTCCCTCGGGTCTTTAAAAAGATATTTACTCAAATAAAACCTTAAATATTTTCCTTATATCTTTTTCGTTCTCCCTCAAACGAGATACGACTTTATAAAAGCGCATTATGATACAATCAAAATTAAAGAATTGTTTGGAGAGAAAATAAAAAGAACATCCCCTCTTTTTTTATTTTTATTTTTAAAGAGATCAAAGCCGTATTTAAACATAGTTATTTGAAATAGAGCATGGTGTAATTATTATTTTATTTGATTAATCGTATTTGATTAAATATATTTCAATCAAAACGTTAGTTAAATATTTACTAAAAGCTCTTTTTTTTTAATTTATACAAGATTGAATTTTAATTATAACTGACGTTAGTTTAATTTCATTCTATATTTCAAAATTTCAATGATTGAGATTTTGATCTTTTAAATTGATAAAAAAAAAGATAAATTCCTTTAGATCTGATTAAGATATTTTTGATAAAGATTTTTGATTTATGATCTGTATTAAGAAATCACACCTTTTCCTTTTTCAAAATCTTAAAACAATCAAGTCCTTTTAATAGAGATATTTTAAATTATCTACTTTTCCTCTTTTGATTTTTATCTAATTTGTAGAAAATATAAATACTTTCGATTTTGGTTTTGGGATTGCTGGGAAATTTTCTCTCAGCTACTGAGGTCATTTAGGGTTTTATATGCAAATATTATATCATATTATGTCGCTGCCAACCGGGGGACGTTCCACACGCTAGTTCCTCGGGGCCACCTACCCGAGATTCGGCCTATAAAATATTAAAATCATTTAATTTTATGATACTAATATAAGCTTAATTGTTTGTAATTAATATTTCATTATTTTTTTTTAAATTTCAACATTTTATTAAAGCCTGGAGGCAAGAGCAACAGCCACAAAGATCGTTGCTATTAAGCATTACCAAAGCGGTTCGGTGGCCCAGAGAACCGTGGGTGTGGAACGCTCTCGATTGCCATCGGAATTAATGAAAATAAAATTATATATATATATTGTATAATAAAAACCTATTTGAAAAGGGAAATCTAAAAAATAAAATATTAATAAGTAGGAGATAATTTATTAATTATAGCAAAAAATTTTATTACCATTTTTATTTAATTTTACGATTTAATTAATATTATATTAAAAATTATTTTCTAATGTGCCCATTTAGATAATGGATTTAAATAAAAAAAAAAATACTGTATTTAATTCTTGGCGAAAAGTATGATCTAGAAAAATATAGGTCTATAGGCTATTTTAACATTTGTTAGCGTTAACATGTTATTTTAGCTAATCGGGGTTAAATATTAGACCTATATTATTATATTTCATCCTTTTTATTTATAATATTTTCTTTCAAAAATGATATTTATCTGGCGACTGCTCAAATTTTGAATCAAGAGTCGCGGGAGCGACTCGTCGCCGAGCATGTGAAAAGCAAAAGAAAGCAAAGAAACTCTTAATTCTACCATTTAGTTGACATTCCAATAGATGCCAATGGCCCATTGCATTTAGATGGACGAGTCGTCCCTAGACTCTATTATCAAGAATGATTTTAAATCCTTAATAAAAGATAGGGACGTGAAAAAATTTTTTTGAGAAACTTTTCTCTTTCTGGGCGAATATCTCAAAAAGGTTTTAAGATATCGGAGCCAAATTTTTTTTATATTAAACTAGAATAAATAAGGATTATTTTGAGCACGAATTCAAAAAAAAATTCCAGTGCCAAACAGAATGGCAGAGGCTCAAAGTTGAGATTTTGCCGATTTCGGAAGGTCAAAAGTTAGTCTCTTATTTTTCCTTTTTTTTTTTCTTTTTTACTTTCTCTTACCCTATATATGAAATATATAGAGAGAGAAAGTATTGCGATCATGTCAAAAATTCGATGTCGAGATTTTGATGGATATACATGTTTTGAGGTCCCCTGAGTCCAAAAAAAGTGGGTCCCGCAAATTGGTCTGTGTGTGTGTATGTATGTATGTATGTGTGTGTGTCTGTATGTGTGGACAGATTTTAAGCATGAAGGAATTGAGCTACCGGATTGAAATTTTATATTTAACTTAGGTACCTTTGAAGAATCTCAAAATAAGCTTTTGAACAAAATCGGCCAAAAAGTACTAGTACTTTACTGATGTACTTTTTCAGTTTTTTTCGATTTTCTCAAAATTCCCTCCAAGGATTTTTTTTAAAATTCATAAATGAACTATTTTTTAGATGCTCTTTAAAATGTATATTCTCATTTTGCCGTTGAAAGCTTCTGAAGACCACTTTACTCTTGTTCTTCATAGGAAAGATAGAAATGGTTGCCATGGTAACGGAATTTAAATCTTTTTCTTTTTATTAGATTAAAAATCAATTATTATTTAAATTCCCATTTATTTTAAATTTATTTGTGTCTTTAATTGTTTCAAAGAAAACATATATGTCTCTCTCTCACTTGCAAACATTATCGTCTGTCTCTACTCTTTTTAAATTCCCTTTCCACCTTATCTTCGCATAGGCCTAATGTTAATTTCCTATAGGGATTTGTATGTTAATTTCGATTCAAAAGGGGGTCCCCTTTAGAACTTTTTAGGCATTTAAAATTTTTTTTTCCAATTCTTATGAAATTTTGTATTTATTTACGATTCTATATTGTGTATAAAATGTCCAAATATGAGATTAAAATTTTGAAAAATAACCATAGTTTATTTGAAGCAGTCAACATTTAAAATGCAAGTTTGAAACTAAGGTGCTATCGGAAACTAAATATATCTCGACACAAAAAATCTGGTGTGACCAGCACAGTGCGCAACTTTCTCTTACCGAAGGGTAAGAGAAAGTTGTGTGCTGTGCGCCAGTCACACCAGATTTTTTTCTTTTTTTTCTTTTTTTTTTCATTCTTTTCTTCAATTTTCAAATTTTTAGACAAAGCTACAGGTTTCCCTGCTGGACCGATTAGGATGAAATTTAAAATACAAATAGATACTATCAAAAACCCGATACCTTTGATATAAAATTTCATTTTGGATCAAAAGTGACTGTTTGAGAGGTATTCAAAATTTCAAATTTGTCCTATCTTTAACATGGCGAAAAGACAATTCTAACTATTTTGCTCCCTGATGACGTCATCTAGGAACATATATATTATTATTAGTAATTTTCATCCCTAATGGAACAAAAATTTTTTAGATAGATCCATTCAGATAGAAATAGATTAACGTGATAAGAAGGAGTGCTACCAACATAAAATAAATAAAAAAACCTAAAATTTTATAAAATTTAGGGAAATCCTATGTTTATCGTTTTGAATGGATACCAAACGATGTATTTACATTCTACCAACATAACAAAAATAAAAAACCTAAAATTTTATAAAATTTGGTGAAATCCTATGTTTATCGTTTTGAATGATTACCAAACCATGTATTTACATTCTACCAACATAACAAAAATAAAAAAACCTAAAATTTTATAAAATTTGGTGAAATCCTATGTTTATCGTTTCGAATGATTACCAAACGAAGTATTTACAATCTACCAACATAACAAAAATAAAAAACCTAAAATTTTATAAAATTTGGTGAAATTCTATGTTTATCGCTTCGAATGGATACCAAACGAAGTATTTACAATCTACCAACATAACAAAAATAAAAAACCTAAAATTTTATAAAATTTGGTGAAATTCTATGTTTATCGCTTCGAATGGATACCAAACCATGTATTTACATTCTACCAACATAACAAAAATAAAAAACGTAAAATTTTATAAAATTTGGTGAAATCCTATGTTTATCGTTTTGAATGGATACCAAACGATGTATTTACATTCTACCAACATAACAAAAATAAAAAACCTAAAATTTTATAAAATTTGGGGAAATCCTATGTTTATCGTTTTGAATGGATACCAAACGATGTATTTACATTCTACCAACATAACAAAAATAAAAATCCTAAAATTTTATAAAATTTGGTGAAATCCTATGTTTATCGCTTCGAATGGATACCAAACCATGTATTTACATTCTACCAACATAACAAAAATAAAAAACCTAAAATTTTATAAAATTTAGGGAAATCCTATGTTTATCGTTTTGAATGGATACCAAACGATGTATTTACATTCTACCAACATAACAAAAATAAAAATCCTAAAATTTTATAAAATTTGGTGAAATCCTATGTTTATCGTTTTGAATGGATACCAAACGATGTATTTACATTCTACCAACATAACAAAAATAAAAAACCTAAAATTTTATAAAATTTAGGGAAATCCTATGTTTATCGTTTTGAATGGATACCAAACGATGTATTTACATTCTACCAACATAACAAAAATAAAAATCCTAAAATTTTATAAAATTTGGTGAAATCCTATGTTTATCGTTTCGAATAGATACCACACGATGTATTTACATCCTACCAACATAACAAAAATAAAAATCTTAAAATTTTATAAAATTTGGTGAAATCCTATGTTTATCATTTCGAATGGATACCAAACGATGTATTTAATTTTTACTGTTTGGAATGTATATTAAAAGATCTATTCATGGGATAACTTAATATTTAATAAACAAAAATTAATAAATAATATTTTCATGTAATATTTCACAAAAAGAAGTGAAATCTCAGCCAAAACATGAACCACAAAAAACATCGGAGATGCAAAAAGGGGCGCCTCGCATTATTTTTGCCCAGCGTCGAGGTGAAATCAAAAAAATGCGCCTCGCTTTTCTGATTTATATAAAAGCGAGGATATATGAAACAAATAAAATTCTGTAGGGGTTTTATTTAAGTGAAAATATTTCCTCGCTTTTATATAAATCAGAAAAGCGAGGCGCATTTTTGATTTCACCTCGACGCTGGGCAAAAATAATGCGAGGCGCCCCTTTTTGCATCTCCGATGTTTTTTGCTGAGATATTATTATTAGGAAATATTAACTAAAATAGAAAGATGAATTTAGCGTTATTATAAATTTATCCTTTTTATATAGGCTACATTGACTTACACCTGAACCTATAAAATTTTTTGTTTCACAGTCATTTTTCTTTTTGTTAGGCCTTTTTTTCAACTTGTTCTTTTACCTTCTCTTAATAAGAAAATGTATTACTCAAAAACTAAGTGATTCTCTCTTTATTTGAAAAACAAAGGTTAAATGACCTTTTTTTTTTCAAAATCCATCAATTCGTTTTAAATGTTCTGGTCATTATATAAATGTAAATTAATGACTTATGACCATTTGTTTTGATGTAGCCATTCTAATGACTAATAAATGAACATCGATTTGTTCAAAAACAAAAGTTATTCTTAAGCAATCGTCGTTTCTTGTTGAATTGAATATATAAATTGACAAAATATTATTTAAGAAATGGTAGATTTATTATTATTATTATTATTATTATTATCCGGGCTATTAAAATATATAATTGTTAGACATCTTTTGAACTTTACCATCAATTTTATAATCACTCAAAAACATGTTTGATCAATTCCTTGATATGGAAATTTTATTGTTTCTACTTTCAAGTTTTTAAACATTGTTATAGGCAAACTTTCGATTTCCTTATTTATAAGTTCGACCCGTCTCTTCCCGCCACTCCAATAAAAATAGCTTTCTTATTAATTATATGCCACGTCACTTTGAATTTTTTTGTCAAAATTTAGTCAAATAACTATTGAAAATCTCCAAAGACAACTAGTCTTCCAGGAAGCGTGAACAAATTCCTCAATCCAAGTATTCGTCAACTAATACCAGAAAAGTATCAATTTATCAATTAAATTTTAAGAAGACAGAGGTCAGGCCAATATAATTTATTCAATCAAGAGGGATGTTTTGGTCCTAGATTGGATCCATCCTCTCTTATCATTTTTATTGATTGATCTCAAGGCCCTGAGGGTGATCGCACTCTAAAATCAAAACCTCGCTCTTGATTGAATAAATTGTATTGGTCTGATGTCTCTTTCTTTCTCCCAGCAAATACTATACCTGTCTGGATCCACATTTCCCAGACAGCCTGGAATCTTGCATTAATATTGCAGGAATCTTACATTGCAATATTTAACCTTGCAGGGAATATTGCAGGAACAATACAGCAACATTGTTGCAATATTCCTATGTCCGCCTCTTTGTAACTTGCAGGAATATTGTGGCAATACTGAATGGAATATTGTTGCAATATTACAAAAATATTGCAAGTATTGCAGCAATATTACGGGAATATTCCGGCAAAATTGCATGGAATATTGTGGCAATATTGCATGGAATATTGTAGAAATATTGCATGGAATATTGTGGCAATATTGCATGGAATATTGTGGAAATATTGCATGGAATATTGTGGCAATATTGCATGGAATATTGTGGCAATATTGCATGGAATATTGTGGCAATATTGCAGGGTAAAAAAAAAACTTGTTCATAGAGGGATTTGAACACGAGTTTTTTGCATTTCCAATATTTCCAATGTCTTGATTCCAATATTCGACTCCTTTACTGCCTCGGACGTTTTGCTATATGAAATTTCAACACTTTTTAAGCTACTTAATTCGTATGTAGTACTATTAAATTTTTTTTTAAACAAAAAGTCACTTATAAATTGTAAAAAAATAATAATTTTTAATATTTAAAATTAATTTTTTTTTTTTTTTTAATTTTTTAATTTTTTTTTCTTTTTCGGTATCTAAGGCGATTTAGACCCCATCCCTATTTATTTCAAATTATTTGCAGTCAATTCAAATGAAATAAATTTTTCTCGCTGGGGACCAAGCGCGGTCCTAGCCTTACATTTGGAAGGGGGGTCACTGTTTTTTTTTTTTTTTTTTTTATAGTATAAATAAATGAGCCTGGACCCCAATAAATATATATTAATCAAATATAAGTATCGTTTAAGTCTTAAATGGCCTAAGTTGCCGAAAAGATTGTGTGAATGGGAGAGTGAGTGGGAAAAAAGTGTGTGTTAAAAAAAAAAGATTTTTTTTTTTGGGGGGGGGTCACGACCCCCTTGACCCCCCCCCTCTGGGACCGCCCTTGCTGGGGACGGAAAGCGAATCCTGGACCCCAGGCTCAAGAAGCTAGTGTCTTCTCTCTGAGCCACGGGTCATCACGGGCATTAATTAATTTTTTTTTTTTTTTTTATTTAAAAAAAAAACATTCACACTTTTTTCTCATTCGCACTTACACTCACACACACATTCACACAGTCTTTTCGGCAACTCAGGCCATTTAAGACTTTAGACGATAAGCGTTGTAATTAATGTATATATATTGAGGGTTCAGGCATTTCTATTTAAGCCATCTGGTATCCAAATGGCTTAAATAAAATCATCGGACTGCCTGGGTCCGAACCCGCGACGTTTGGCATATGAGGTAGGCACGCTACCTACTATGCCACACCCGGGGGCATTAATTAATTTAATTAATATGAATATTATAAAGTTGATATGATAATTTTAACCCTATATTCACTATTCAATGTTGCCATTTCAATATTGCTGCAATATTCACACTTCAATATTGACTCTGCAATATTGCTGCAATATTCATACTTCAATGTTGTCATTGCAACATTGTGCTGCAATATTGCTTCAATTTTCACTCTTCAATGTTGCCACTGTAATATTTCAGGAATATTGCTGCAATATTTACACTTCAATATTGCCACTGCAATATTGTTGAAATATTCATACTTCAATGTTGCCATTGCAACATTGTGCTCCAATATTGCTTCAATATTCACCCTTCAATGTTGCCACTGTAATATTTCAGGAATATTGCAGCAATATTTACACTTCAATATTGCCACTGCAATATTGCTGAAATATTCAGTATTCAATATTGCAACAGCAATATTGATGCAATATTGCAACAATATTCACACTTCAATATTGCAACAGCAATATTGATGCAATATTGCTGCAATATTCACTATTCAATGTTGCCACTGCAATATTGTCGCAATATTCACACTTCAATGTTGCCACAGCAATATTGCTGCAATATTTCTGCAATGTCTTCACTTCAATATTGCGCAGCGAAATTACAGCAATGTTGCTCCAATATTGTCAATATTGTGCAAGGTTGGCAAAATTGCTGCAATATTACTGCAATATTCCAGGCTGTCTGGGTTCTTATTAATTGCAAAATATTCGATTTATTCACCCGATCAAAATATCTTATTAAATATATTTCTCCTCACTGCCATTTTTTTGTCTATTTGGCAAATTTCCATCCTCCAAGAAACGGAAGGTGTTTTTTACTTTTTAACTTTGACCAGAGGTTAGATAAGTAAATTTATTGTAATTTTCATTCATTTTTTTTTTTTTCCATTTATAAAACAAACCTTTGGACTGATTTTTTTTGTTTATATTAGGCCTACACTCTAAAATTTATTATCTAATGGACTAGTTTATTAATAATTCTATTACTTACTTAATAAAATGTAATATTTTATTTAATTAATTTTATTTTCTAATTGTGATTTCTTAAAAATAATGCGCTCTAAACGGATTGATAACTAATTTAATAAAATCTCACCGAAATAAATAAACTTTATTTAATAGAAAGAATTTAAAATAATCTGGTGTGACTGGTCGCACAGCACTCAACTTTCTCTTACCTTCTGTAATCGAAAGTTGTGTTCTGTGCTTGTCACACTAGATTTTTCGTGTCGACATAAATTTTCTTTCCACCGATATAATAGAATACAAGATGTAAAATTTATTAATATAGAGTGAAATCGTTATTCTATAATATATATTCTACATATATGAAGAGAATATAGTATTAAAATAAATTTCGTCAACAAAAATTATTTACTGAATTGAAAATATTTTCATAACAAACCATAAATTAATTTTCTATTTAGATTTAGTTAAATTATGTAGTTACTAGTACAAAAATATTAAATTTATAATTTTTTATATGAGTTTTGATGAATTAGTTTATCACTAAATTCATATACATATTCAATATAATATAATTCTCCAGAGTAAAATGAAATATAAATAATTTGATATATAAATACTTGTGTATTAATCATGGAAATCATATTTATGTAGTTTAGATGGAAATATATATTCACCATTAATTATGTTTTGGAATATATATAGGTCATTAAAAATGCCCTAGAGACTCAATAATATCATACATATGTATTTTTTTTTTTATATTAATATATATAAAAAAGTTCCATCAATATCAATATGTCACTAAAATATGATGTAATCTGTGCTCTTTCAAATTTATTGGAGAGGCATATAAAAGGGCGGAAAGATATTCAGGCCAAGGATCGGTTTATTGAGAGGATATCGGAGCATGTTTGTCAGGCAACAGTCGGAGCAAGATGCTAATAAGATGTAGCAATTAGCATAGAGATTGACTTGGCGCCCCCCTTGCATTGCAGAGACACAGTGTATTAAAAGCAGACAGAGGTTAGGGGTTGGTTGCTTATGAAGGGGGCGTCCACGCGTCCCCGGAGAATTTCAATGGGAGAGCGACCCACCCAATGAAGGGGGCACGTGACCTGTACTTGTCACTGATTTCTAAAGCACTCGAAATCCTAGAATATAATCAAATATTTTATCAGAAAGATCTATATTTCGAAATTCCCCTTTGGAAAACAAGAGAGGGAAAATTGATATGACAATAGAGAATATTTCAATCAAAGTATAATTAATTACCATAACAAGTGGCTTATTGGTCGCCCTCGGTCTTGGTGTTGTTGGAAGCGCGCCTGCCTTGTATATCAAGGGTCGCGGGTTCGGATCCCAGGCAATCCGGTGATGGTTTGGATATCAACTACCCTTAGTGTAGATTTAAAGTTCTTCATGTACAGTGAGGGATAATATTAAGTCCCACCCATGAGTTTTCTACTTGTGATTATTTCAATGTTTTTATAAAAGAAAATGAAAGTCTTTATTGGAAATTTTCTAGATTTGAACTATAAAAGTTTTCATTAAAAAATATATAGTATTTTTTTTTTAAACAACAATGAAATAATCACAAGTAGAAAACGCATGGGTGGGACTTAATATTGTCCCTCACTGTACCATCTATCGCAATAGTATTGAGACTTAATTTACATTAATTTAAATAATAAAAAAAAAAGCTATTGCAATGAGTATGGACTTCAACGTTAGAGGACAATTTAGGATCACAAAATATATAATAATCACACATTGAGGGGGTAAATGATAGAGATATCGACGTCTACATCAAGTAGTCCATAAATTCTATTTAATGTATTAATAGATTTTGAACCACTAAATAGATATGAAATTAGATCATTAATTAACTGAACGGATTGTGATTTTAAGGGATAGGGGTGTTTTTTCGAAAAGAACGAAATTAAAAAAAGTTGTTTTTTTTCAATATCTCCCATTTGAACACAACGATTATGAACTCCAAAAAGACGGGCATTTTTTTTTAAGCCAGACAGGTCTCTTTTCTCGATTGAAACTCTTTGTACTGGAATGTATTCAATATCATAATAATAATGAGTGAAGATAAAAACAAATAATCAGGTTAATAATTTTTTTTATTGTTTTTAATTTGAAAAAAAAAAAAAAAAATAGTATTTGTGTTAAAGTTGATTTACGAGCGATCATTATTAATTACAGTCTTATTAGCACAAGTATTCATTATTCCGTTCTAAAATAAATTTTAAACAGGAAATAAACAATATTCATTTACTCTGCACGATATAATTTCAATGTTTTGCTTTGGATACTCTGCTTTTAATTCTTATTACTGGGTCATCACCTATTTTCTTCCAAATTCGTTCTTGACTAGCTTCTTTGAATTTTCTTTTGCCGATTCTCATATTAATTTCGCAATATATAAAAGAATAAAATGAAATTGAGAGGAATGAGCGTTAGGGATTTACTTCTAAAGGTAGGAATTCTTACCAAGTTTTGTAATTCTATCCCCCATGGGAAAACTTTTGTTTTCTTATCAGCTTAATAATAAGTTTCCTAACTTTAAAGCTCAATCTCTTAATCTTGGTCTTTTAACCAGCTATACTTACTCTTTTTATGATTAAATTAAATGAATTTTTTAAAGACATACCTACCTAAATTCTAAAGTGAGTTTATCACATTATTACAAAACCAGTAATTATAATTTTTAATTTTTTTCTATAAAATATTTTGATTGGCTTATTGAATCAAATTAAGTTAAATGTTAATGTTATTGCGGTAATACTTCAATTAAGTTAATTGAAAAATATAATATCTTTATAAATTACAAGAACCCGACCTTTAGCTTTTAATTTCAAAATTACATTAGTTACCTTTATTTCTAATGTAACTAACATGTTAGTTAAAAAAATGATGTGAGTATTGAATACAAATAGAATGTCCTCTTATTTTTATCTTATCTTGTATATGAAATTATGTTTATTGGACTTAATTTTTTTTTTTTTTTTTTTTTTCTCTTTCCCTTCCCCCTTTGGGAAAGGTTAAAAAAATTTTTTTAAAAATTTTTTACCCAAAAAATTTAAAAAAAAAATAAAACAATATAAGGTAAAAAAAATTGGGTTTATTTTTTTAAAAATATTTTTCATAGAACAGAAAGAGATCTTAAAATGCTCTAAAGATCAGTGGCCCCCTTTATAAACTTAATATTTAAAAAAAAAAAAAAATTGAGTACACGACGGGAATCGAACCCAGATCTGTTGCTTTCAGGCTAAAAGAAATAATCGAATATAACTCACTAATGTATTGCTATTAATTTTTTTTTTTTTTGACTGGAGGGTGGACAACTTAAAATTTTTTATAGCTTATTTATATAGTGGACTATTTATTATTATAAAGAATTAATCAAAAAATTTTTTTTTTTGAGAAAGATTATTTAATATTTAAAGACCTATGATGATGACCAGTGTCACCAGGTACATGAGAAAAAATAAATTAGAATAGGGACTATACTCAATTGGGATATCTAACAGTAAAACGATTGATCAAAATTAAGAAATTTTTAATATTAAAGCAAAATAACCACTACATTTTTTTTAAATATACATTTTCTAAGAACATAGTGTTACACATATTAATAAAATCATGTGTTAAGTGAATTAAATTTAAAAATAATTATTATCTTTGAAAATTATTTAAATTTTGTTGTGGGTTGAGGGGAATTTGAATCCACAGAGCCCCTCCTCTTCCTCTTTCCATCCTAATGCCATCGCCACTAACTAGTACACTCGGGTATTTTTTATTTTTTACTTTTAATTATAATTTGATATTTTTTTTCTCATCTATCTTTTCTTATTTTTCTCCCGGACCATTAGTGAAAAATCCTTTGATCTTAATTGGTTTAACCTTTTTGAATATAACAAAAAAACAAAAGAAAAAGTACACTAAAATGCAAAAAAAAAAAAAAAAAAAAAATACAAAATGAATAAAAGAGAAACAGGGTTGAAATTATTTATATAGCCTAGTATAGTAGTATATTATAATATGTAAATCGTCGAAAGTCAATTATTAAACAACTTAAAATTAAATTACATCATTAAACGATAAAATATGGTAGTAGTTTATTCAAAATTAATTATAGTTTTTTTTTTTTTTTTTATTTAAATTTATTCGTAGTTCTCTCAACACTAAAAAATTTATTGTACGAACATATGTAAAACAAACTCCTTTCTTTAATTAGCGTAATTTTTTTTTTTTTTTTAGATTGATAAAGTACACAATATAATTCTCAACAAAAATTTAATTAGAATTTAGGCGCGAACTTTTTTTTTTTTTTTCTTTTCTCTGAAAATCATTAATGACTCGAGCTAAATAAAAGAGGAAATTGAAACATGCGGTTAGATTCAAATCTATCGAGAGGAGAGACCGCATAAACAGCCATGGACCATTTTTCCATTATATAATAGAGACCCGAAATCATGGAGCCAACCAGTCATTTATAGGTCGAGTATGTAAATATTGGGACAATTAACTTGGACCCTCCTGTGATAGTTGAATTTATAAATATGAAAAAAAAAAATTCCGAACCGCCTCACTCGGTTGTCGGTCACTTCTTATTCAAATATATTCAATATTTTTTACCACGTGACGCTTTTTGTCACTAGGATGCTTTTACGCTGGTTCCATGCATATATAAAAATTTTTCAGATTTTCTAATTACCATTGATAATTTGACTCGTTTATCACGCTCCAAGGGGGAGGATTGTTAATACCCCTCGTTGGAGCATTCATAATTGACACGGCATCTGTAATTTTATATTCGTCCCCCCCCCCCCTACCTACTCATTTCTCATTTTAAAATCGCAGTAAATTGAAATGCACATGTCTTGTAACTCTCACGGATTTTTTATGATCCATATCAATCTCTCTTTTTTCCCATTTGGATTTTTTTTTTTATCCATAAATGAATCATTGGCTAGATTCAAATCTAATGGGGCCGTATAAAATAAAGTCAGCTTGAATTTCACACGTGGTGTGCTGTCGGGTACACTTAAGTCATTCCTGTTCAAGTTGTCGAGTTTCCATCTCTGCACATTCAAATGCATTCTATCAGGGCAAATAAAATGTTTTATGGAAATGGGAAAGTTTCAAACTTAAATGTAGAAAAAAAAAAAAAAATTACTAATCTAAAACTTTTAATCTAATAAAACTATTTTAATTTCAAACCAATCGGTGATTTGAAAACTTTAAATATTAATTTTATTTATTTTAATGACACTAAATTAATGAAGTAACTTTTCTAATTTTATTTATTGATTAAAAAAAAATATATTTGTTATTTTTCATTTATAATAAATATCCTTTGTTTTATTACTTCATAAAAACTTTTTTTCATGACTTTTCTTTTAATCTTTTAGGCAACTTGCGTCAAAGATACTGTAGATTGTTTAAACAAAAATACATGTTAGATATTAATTATATTGTCAATACATTTATATCTGTTAATTTTTTTTACTTGTTTTAAGGTCCTTTTCAGCCATTTAGACCCAATCCCTATTTATTTCAAAAGATTGGCAACCAATTTAATTGGAATTCATTTTTTTCGCTTTAGTCGGGAAGCGAACCCGGGACGTCAGATTCGAGAAGCTAATGTCTTCTCTCTGAGCCAATGAATCAGTTAATTTATAAACAATATCATTAAATAAAAATTGAAAGTCTTAAAGCTACTGGGCACTAGGCTCTAGGCTATTTATTTAAATAATTTGGATACCAAAGATATAAATAAATCTAGTACGTCTGGACCCCTCTAGTATTTTAAACATTAAGTATTGGCCTAAGATGCCGAAAAAACTAAAATAAATAAATTCAGATAAAATAAAAAACTAAAATTTATTATTTATTTCTCTTCCTATTGAAAAGCATGAAATTAAATAACACATTGGACATTACAGCTTTCTTGGGGTTCAAACTCGGAATTTCCGGGCTTATCTACACCAAACAACTTTTATTTTTAGTTAAAATATTCAATGACAGACATATTAACAAACAAAACTATATTTTTTGTTCAACGGTAAAAAAAAATCTCATTTACGTATTTATTTAAAGGTAATATGAGATGAAATGCCAAATAAATGGAATATAGGCTAGTACTTCTTCATTTGTTTATCCACAAACACAAAATATTCAATATACGAATATATTTAAAATTTAAAGGGATAGCTAATTGCCCTCGAAGCCAAGCGGTTTGCCTAACCAAAAGGCGCTTAATTGATTCCTGGGATTAACTTTTAATTTATAAGTCTTTCTGTTAGAGAATACTTATTAATTATCAAGAATGTTTGAATTGAGATACTTCAACCTTTTATTTCTAAACAAATCTTTTTTTTTTTATTTTATAATTTTTTTTTTCATCCTTAGAAAGCAAATCAAGCCTCACTTTTTTTTATATATTTTTGTCGGCTTTTTTTTCTTTCACTGAAACCATTTTCATTAATTCTTCAATCAGATTCATGCATTCATCCATGCACAATCGTTTATTCTTCATTCCCACCTGAAGAATCTCGAGAGTATTTTTTTTTCTCTTCAATTCATTCTCTTTATTTGTTAATTAAATATAAGAGTTTGAACAAATATGAATTGAAGTTTTTAAGACAATTGATTAAAAAACTTATTCAGTACTCTTAACTCCAGGACAAACACCACCGTCATATATATTTTTTTTTTTTACGTTGACACTTTGGAGATGTCGAATAACTCTTTCATTTTTTCTCACAATTTCCGGATAAACACCGTTTGCTTCTTTCAAAAAAGTTGCTACCAAACTCAAACATTCTTGTCAGAAAATCTTTGAAAACTAAATTAAGTCATTCATTTGAAATTTTTTTTTTTTTGTGATATCTTCAAGAAGAAGAAGAATCAATAAAAACTCAGGAAAATTTAATTCATCTCCATACAAAAAGGGAAATAAATATAAAAGATTCAATGAAACAAATTTTTCAAATCTAAATAAAGTAATTTATAATACTGGAATTTTTAGTCATTCATCGATAATATAGAATTTGAATAAACTTTCTTTTCTTACTTATGCGGTTTTTTTTCCCTTTCGTAAGAGAAAACTTTCTGCTATTAAAAAAAATAAAAATTGTCACCATCTTAGATACTTTTATTTTATTATTGTATTTTTATTTTTTATATTCCTTTTCCCTTGATTTTATATCTTATCGAGTCATGCAATGATAGAGTGCTCGCGATAAACTGCAGAGATGGCATGAAATTTTAATCATAAAGAGTGTATATATATAATAAAAATAAATATTACTAAAAAAAAAAAAAAAATTAGGGCATAACATCGAAGCAGAGCCTTATTTAATTATAATAATAAAATTTCTATATTTGAAACAAAACTATTTCCTCCTTTGGAATAGATTAAAAAGTAATTTGATCAACAAAGAGATTTTTTTTTTTAAATAATTAAAACATTTTACGATAAAAAAAAGGATAACAATCAACGGAGATTTTGTTTTAAAGTGAAGATAAAAATTCAGATCTTAAAAAATCTGGTGTGACAAGTCGCACAGCACACAACTTTCTCTTACCCTCGCCAGATTTTTTGTGTTGAGATATATTTAGTTGCTCATAGCACCTAAGTTCCAAACTTGAACACCCGATTTATAGATGGCACTGAGCTACGAATGCTTCCACATCAGTAAAGTGTACTTCAAACAATTTTAACGAAAAATTTCATTGATATACTTTTTAAAGAGCATCTAAAAATAGTGGATTTATGAATTTTAATCAAAATCGTTGAGTGAATTTTGAGAAAAACTAAAAAAACTGAAAAAGTACATCAATAAAGTACTAATACTTTTTAGCCGATTTTGTTCTAGGGCTTAATTTCATCCCTTGGGGGGATGCCTAACTCAAATATAAAATTTCAACCTCTTAGCTCTTTTCGTTTCTGAGATATTTTGTTCACTGACAAACAGACAGACCAATTCACTTTTTTGGACTCAGGGGATCTCAAACGTGTATATCCATCTAAATCTTGACATGGAATTTTCGACATATTTGCAATACTTTCTATATATTTCATATATAGGATAAGAGAAAGTAAAAATTACTAACTAAAATTTTTTTGTAATCTTTACGGGTTATCTACAAAAATTAATTTTTTCCGATATTCCGATATTCATTTATTATTTCCAAAAAACAGACATGGATTATTGTTAGAAAAATAAAATATATCTATAGACTAAAACTATTTTAAGAAAAAAAAAATATATCAAAATTCACTTTATAAAACTTTATTATGAATAATTTATTTGACAGAAACTTTTACATCATAAAATATCACTTAGATCATTTTGATTATGAGCCCCATGTGTATCTTTTTATTTTAAAAACTTTTTTATATGATGTGGAACAAAATAAGAGTAAAAAAAAAAAAAAAACATCTTTGCAGATTTTGAACCTAATCTTCCGGGGATTTGCCATAAAACTGACACTGTCTTTAAATTTGCTTAGCCATTGTTTAGCATTTCTCTATCTAAAACGGTGAGCTTTGTCCTTGTTCTTTTTATTACTCTTGGTATTAATCCTATCTTTTATGACTCCGATTTTTCCAGTTAGATTGTTCTTATTTGGGCCAAAAGACTCACGACATGGTATTTTGGGACATCCATTTTATAGCCAACTTAAAGTTTGCTTTAACTCATTTTTCTATTAATATAAATAAAATAATAAATTAAATGGATTTTCTTGACCTCTTGCAAGGCTTTTTTATTATTTTAATAAAATAAAATATATATAAAAAAATATATGTATTCATACTACATCACTCGGGAGAAATGAAATTTTTACCTAAAATTCACAAATATTTTAAGAAAAAGGATAGAAAAGTGCTCAAATAATTTTTAAGGAATAGACCATCTGTGGAAATTTTTACGATTTTCAAGAATGTGTTAAATCTTGTTATTTTTGCACAATGAAATCTAAATTTTCTGCGCACCAAAAGTTCTGCGCACATGAGCGGATTGCTCCCAACCCTAGTAGAAGGGTTGCAGTATTTAAGGGCTTTGTAGTCGCCTCCGTGCAGAAATCCCCCCCCCTCCCCCCTTAAAAAAACCTTCCTCACTCGTGGATCCTCTAGAAATTATGCAATTAAGATGTTATTTTTTTTTTTTTTGTATGAAAAATTCCATTCGTATTAACAATGAATTTTATAAGAATTTTTGTCAGTCGAGTATCTATTATTTATCATTTTAAAAAATTATAAAACTTCTAATGAATTTAATTTGTTTAAAAAAAAAAACGCACCAAAAAGTTCCTTACAATGCCAAAAACGCATAATCCTTTCAAAAATAATTTTAATAATAATAAAATAAAAGAAACTTGATCAAAGTCAATTCAATTAAAAAAAAAAAAATTAAAGGTCCCTTTTTAGACTGAGGATGGGAAAATAAAGTTTTCCCGAAACGTCTCGTTACTTGTTAAAAATCGGAGGCTTTAATTTTTTGGCTGCTCCTGCTCCCTTCCTTGTGGACAAGAATTTAGCTTAATAAAGTTTATTTTAATTAATTATATATTTTTTTTATTCATCAATATAATATTTAAAAATTTATTTTCTCCAACTTCTGAAGATTACTTCTATTTTTTTTTTCTATCGCATATGTTCTTAACGATCTGTAAAATTAAACACTACTTCTATGAAATTTATATAAAAAAAAAAGATAGACAGCAGACTTTTATCTAAAAATTTTTTTACATATGACCAAGAGGAGACAAAATTCTAATTACTGGTAATAGGGCCAGTTAAGTTGTTATTTATATTCCCCCTCCAGTTCCTTTTTCCTTGGTGCAAGATCGCCCTCCGAAGGGTTTAATGATATAAGTATAGATTTGAAACCAAGCCGAGTACAATTGGGAGGTCGTTTCGGCCAGATGTTCTCCGGGGGCCTTTGACGTCTGTCTGTCTGTTTGTCCTCCCCCTTTTCGGCCTGTGAAAGGCTTCTCTCGCGATCAATTGCTTTCATCGAACATTTGACACTCGAACTTTAATATATTCTCTCACTGGCGAATGATTTGGAGATCCACTTTGATTTATTATTATTTTTTTCCTCTCTCTCTTTCTCTCTAACTTTGAATTCTAATGAATTCGATTAAAATAGTGAGAGAGCATAAATCCTAATCAGACTTCTTTTGCCTTTGACCTCTTTTTTTTTTAAGTCGTTACTCGATCTAATGTTCCATAAAATTGTATCGAAATTCTTATATTAATTTCAAAAAGTAAGAAGAAACTTGATTGATTTTTTTTTTTAAACCATATAGTAGATGTATAAAAACCGCTATGAAATAGCATAACAATAACATAATTTCGATATTTGAGTTTAACTGACGGCTTCTGCAATTAAGTCTTCGACCCAGATTCTAAATTACTAATATAGTTTCAAAATCCATTCTCCTCAGGATTAAAATAGGGGAGTGATATTAGGATATAATTATTACAATCATAACTGTTCTATAAATTAGAAATTAGAAATTTTAGAGATACATATTATTATTTCAAATAATATCATGTTTATTTCTTTGGCTATCTTTTCATAATATGAATTTTTATTTGATTAAATGCGAAAGATTTTTTTAAAAATCATGTCCAAAATTCGAGTCGAGATTTTGATGGATATACACGTTTTGAAGTCCTCTGAGTCCAAAAAAAGTGGTTTTCACAACATGGTTTGTCTGTGTGTATGTCTATATGTGAAAAATACTCAAGAACGAAAAGAGCTAGGAGATTGAAATTTTATATTTAAGTTAGGTACCCCCTTGGGACGTAGCACGAAGCCTTTGAACAAAATCGACCCAAAAGTACTAGTACTTTACTGATGTACTTTTTCAGTTTTTTTTTTTTTTCTATTTTCTCAAAATTCGCTCCAACGATTTTGATAAAAAAATTCATAAATCACTTATTTTTTAGATGCTCTTTAAAATATATATTCTCATTTTGCCCTTGAAATATTTTGAAGCACACTTTACTCTTGCGCTTCATAGGAAATATAAGAGAAATGGTAAGCCCGTCTTAGGCAGATCGTGCGTCTAGTTGGTAGATAATGAAATAAGCAAATAATAGTCGCTATAATACTTATTATTACGTATATTAAAAATAAATAATTATTTATATAGAGGCCTCTTTATTATTAATTAGGCTCTTATCGGGTTTTTCCTCTCATTTAAAGTAGCTGAGAGTTAATTAGGTGTATAACTGATTTATGCCAATCATTTGCTAAAAGCCATTTACAAATCTTATCTTTCTTTATTTATATAAGTTAACTTTCTCTGTTCGCCAAATTGTAACCTAATCACTATTTTCTCTTTTTAAATCATGTATTTATTTATTTATTATCTTCAAATCAAAATAGTTAAAACTTTTTTTTTTAAATATTTTATAATTAGAAAAGAAAAAAAAAATTTGACAAAAATTATTTATGATTTATTATCTTGATATTAACTTTTGACAAAATCTTAATTTCATTTTACAAATTTTACTTTGTTAATTACAGGGATCAAAAACAAGATTTCTTAATTTGCATTCTTGTAGTTTTTTTTTTTTTTTTTTTTTTTTTTAAATTAGACCTACTTTTATTCAAAAGGACATATCAAATGTCTCCCTATTTTAATTTTATAAAGATAAAATCAAAAAATAAATTAGATTAATAACTTATAATATTTAATTAATAATTTCTATTTAATTAAAAAATTCAAATAACATTTTCCTTAAAAGAATAATAGGCCAAATGTTCTTTAAACGCTTATCGGAATATTTATTTTAATTCAATGCCCTCGATGAAAATACTTTCAGACACCTTCACTTTTGATTTTTCTTTTTTATTTATTTATTTTTTAATCATGGTAGAGTGTAACATTTTCAGATCAGTAGATGGGCAGAAATTTTCTCATTAATTGAGGTAAATCATTAATACAATATTTTTTTTTTTTTTTTTTAATTAAATTCTTCGTGACCCTTTTAATTTTAAATATCAAAAGCCTTAATTTATTAACTTTCTTTATTTGGTTATTTTTTTTTTTTATTATAAAGGAAATTTTTTTTTAGCCTATATATAATAATAATAAGAGAAATTCAATTTTATTTGGATTATTCTTTCTCGTCTCAATCGCCTGGAGGTGTAATATTTTATTCATTTGTGATTCATTAACATCACGTGCTAAATGATAAGATAATAATGTCAAGATGAGACCATTAAAATTCCACTAACGAGACTGCCCGTTCGGGTATTTGAACATTGTTTCCCAATGAGACCTAAATGACCGGGTTTGCCAACATTTTAAAATAATTAAGTCTAATCCTTCAAACTTAATGGATAAGGGAAAAAAAAATTTCAAAAGAAATATAGTCTAAATAATAGGAATATCTAGAGGTTAAGTGACCTGTGATTACACATCTATAGCCCTAGTATGCGGAATTGACTATCGATGTTTTTATTATTTCCAAAGACTTTCTATCTAATGCAAATGTGTTGATCATTAAATACAGGTATAAAAAGAATTTTTTGACCCCCTTTAGTTTTAAAGAGCTTGTAAAAAGAAAATTTATCAAATATTGTTTAATACAAATTTTTTATGGTTAAATCGCCGGGAGCTCGAAATTTTTATTAAACTTTTATTTAAACAACAAAAAAATGAATATATTTTCATTGAAATAAGTATCTTCTGTTTATTTTTGATTATGTTAGAATAATAATTCTAGGTATGGCGGAATTGACCATACTGAGGCAAAAAAATAAACCGTATTGTGTTGGAAATACAAATAAAAATACGAAAATAATCTAAAACCAAGTTAAAAAGCTTTTCACTAAGAAAGCATCTCTTGAATACCATTAAACAATTCTGCCCATCGGTTACGGTTTTTTTTTTTTTTTTTTTTTCGTTAATATACATTCAATCTCAAAGACAAAAACGTTTATTACAAAAACTCATAGAAACCACTTAAGAATTGAAAGCATTCTCAGCAGAAAGTAATATCTTTAATCCCTCTTTCTTCTTTTATTTCTTTTCTTTTTTTTTTATTCAACTTAACGATTTACGTGTTCTGTTTCAGGTGTATTACATCACCTGTCCGGCGGTGACGGTGAACTTCGCGCACTTCCCCACCACACCGACAGGTCGCGAAGTGACGCTCATTGAACAGGCTGTGGGTCGTTGTGTTGAGCACGCCGAAGAGGTTGAAAGACCCACCTACCTTTGCAAAGGGGATGGCAAATGGTATTTGCCCAGTGGGGGCTGCAAATGCAAACCCGGCTTCGAACCCGACATGGAAAAGCAGACTTGCAATGGTGAGAACATCGCTCGCAATCAATTAGATCATCCCATTCCCTTTTCACTCTGCTAACAAGCTCTTCTATTTTAACTTTTTCCTAATAAAAATTACGTGCTAGATGGTAGTAGTAGTAGTAGTTTCCTAACTGCCCTGGGCAAAAACCAGTTACTGAAAAAAAGAACATCCAAACAATTGACGTCCCCAAAAAGTCGACATCGTTATATACTTGTAATTAAGATTGAATTAGTGGTACAATTCTTAGTCTCTAATTAATTCCAACGTTTCAAAACAAGGAATTCTAAAATATTTATTACTGTGAAATTACATCCTTTCTAAGTATAAAATACCCTACACCAGAGAATAAAGTCATTACAATAGACATTAAAACATGTTCTCTGGAACAAAGAATCGTTTATTATTTATTCATATTCATTTCCGACTATCAATAATAAACAACTTTACCAAAATTTTTTAAATAATTTATAAATTACTGTATAAAGGTGATTATGGCCATAAAGAATTTTATATAAGGGGAATAAGAACTTTATTTAATCTTCTCTAAAATTTATCTATAGAATTATTTTATTGGAATATTTAAGAAGAAGCGAAACCCCCTCGACTACGTATCTAATACCATCCTTTATAGGAATTAGATGGTGATTAAAATAAGCTAATTTCGGTAGAGTAGAGAATAATAGACGATATTTTCTTACAGGAAGTTGTAAGACAATTCATTTGTCAGTGTTTAATGTTTTAAGATTTATATACTCGAATAAAAAAAAAGGAAAAGTATTCTTAAATTACTTTATTTTCAACTACTTTAACAATAATGAGATTTAGTAATTTGCATTTATAATTCCTAATCTCTGGCTGCATTCATTTTCGAAAACTAAATAAAGAAAGAAAATTAAATATTCACTGACTTGAGACGTAAGGGCGGCTACACACGTAACTGCAAACTTGACAATCATGCTTGCGCAATCTTTTTGTACCTGCATGCATAAATTCACTTCGGCACAAGCATGCTTGTGCAAGAAATAGCTTATGCCGAAAATTAACCTAAAAATTTCAAACTCGGAAGGTTATTTTTTCGACGATAACAAGAAATGGCTCACTTGCTTTAAACATAGACACAATAAATATTAATATTTAAATTGAAATTTTAAATCAATTAATATAATGTCAAGACGTCTCTAAAATGGCGGAAAGGTTTGCTTGCGCAAATATGGCATGATTAAAATACAATCAAGCATCAAGCGGCTTGCACAATTAAAATACTTGCGCAAAATTTTTCTAAATACTCTACAGTTTGCTTGTACAAAAAAATTGCACAAGCATGCTTGTCAAGTTTGCAGTTACGTGTGTAGCCGCCTTAAGAGTAAATTTAGATATTTGACCGGGGGCCTGGCAACAGCCACTGAGTTCATTGCAGTCAAGTCAAGTACGGCAGAATCACGGATGGGTGGCCCCGAAAAACCTGCGTGTTGAATGTACAGTTCCCACAGATACTATAAATTTAATTAATAAATATATATATAATTACAATTACCCCCTAAATGGTCTCAGCAGCAGAGAGGGAAACATTAAAAAAAATTTAGATATTTAGAGTAGTGAGGATATCCAGGCAGCCAAAAAACAATAAAGAAAATTATATTTGTCTTTATTTCATATATTTATCTACGTTTCGGCTGATATTCCGGCCTTCATCAGGACAATTGTTGTTTGCCTCGAGCTTATAGAGGCTCTTGGCAACTCCTGACAATGTGTTTGTGAACATTCGTCGGATGGCATGACTTCTGGTCACTATTGAACCAGAAGTCATGCCATCCGACGAATGTTCACAGAAACACATTGTCAGGAGTTGCCAAGAGCCTCTATAAGCTCGAGGCAAACAACATTTGTCCTGATGAAGGCCGGAATATCGGCCGAAACGTAGACAAATATATGAAATAAAGACAAATATAATTTTCTTTATTGTTTTTTGGCTGCCTGGATATCCTCACTACTCAATATATATTCAGCCACTCCTCCTGGAATTAACCATTTAGATATTTAATTTAGTTTTCAAACAAAATATTAATCACTTTAAAAAACAAGTTTTATTTAAATTTCAAATCTTGACAGTTCCGTTTTATTTATTTATTTTTTTTTTTTAATAATGGATTTTAAAATTTTTAGGCAGTATTTAAAAAGTAATATGGCTAAATTTGTAGATTGGAAATCTTGTTTTTCTCTCTCTCCCACTTTATTCCTCCCCCACTTTAGGGGTTTTTCCGCCGAGTGCGTTCATTTGTCCGTTATTTGCACAACGCGCAAAACCCGGCTGCATTATGGACACAGGGCTCCAGCTGAATGCATCAGTTCGGTGAAATCAATTTAAATACAGCCAGCGATTCAATGAGTCGGGCATTTCAGTATTTGCAATCCATAAAAATAAATAGATAAATACTGCTATTAATTTTCATGACTGAATTCGAAGGGAGGGTCTAACTAGCCCCCCCCCCCCCATCTTCCTCTTTCTATGTTTATGTCCTCCATAAACACGATTTAATAAACTCTCAAAAAATAAAAACTGTAAACAAATTTAAATATTAATTTCCAAAGTTTACCATCTAAAGATCTCATTTCCATTGAAAAAAAAAATATTTTACCGTTGTTACATTCAAATTTATATTATTAATATAAAAGAATGTTTAATTAATTTTTTTTACAATAAAAAAAAAATTTGATAATTTCTCTTGATTGTATTCAAAAAGTAAATTCATTTAGTAAAAATAAAATTTCAATTTTCCCATTCAATCAAAAGATCTCATTTCCTTTTGAAAAATAATTACGATTTTCGCTATTCGATTTTTTTTATTTCACTCTGTCGCCGATCCGATCTTTGACATGCATGCGATCTCTGTAACCAATGGCAACCAACATTTTTCCCAACGCTTCGTGTTAGAAGGCCTGGCACCCTGATAAAAACGAGTTGTAAAATAGGCTCTACTTCTTGATAGAAATAGGAATAAAAAATAATCATATAGGTAGGATATTTATTTTTTCCAATAATAATTTTAAGATAATTGAATTTCCGTTTATTTATTTTAATAATAATTCAAGAGATGACATCTTCAGAGCGTAATATACCCGAGTAAAAATGATTAAAAATGATCGAGAGACACACATTTTTCTTCTAGTCACTTTCGATCTATGTCCCCCTGTAAGACTAAAAGCCACCCATTTTCAGGATAAGCTAAATATATTAACACCTTAGTAGAATAAGAAGATTTGGATTAATTAAACGATAAAGTCAAATCAAAGACTGATTTTATTTTATGTATATCGTGTCTACGTTTCGAGGGACTAAATGATACCCATCTTCAGGCCGAGGTTAAAAATATTTCATTGCCTCTTTCAGTTGTCCTGTGTAAAATTTGAATATCCCAATATCTGGTGGCTTAAGGGGGTAATAAATTAAAAAAAAATTGAGGATTTTTACATTGACAATTGAAAAAATCATTGTGTGGTTTTATGAAAGCACGATGCAAGTGAAACTTTTTTTTTCGGATCGTAGGCGTTTAACTGAAAATTTTCAGAAAATTATTCAATTAAGGGTATTAAAATCGCTTTTTTAATCTTAACTTAATAAATGGAAAATGGGAAATCAATAGACGCATGTTAAAAACTGAGAACAATATTTATTTAGCAATTGAAGATTTGAATCATTTTAAATTATTTTATAAATTATATTTTATCAATTTAAAAATTGAATAATTAAATCTCACAATTATTTTTTTATAATTCGTCATATAGGCCTATATTAAATTTCAACTTTCCTATTTTTGTCGTCACGGCTTGTGGCGTCATGGCTTGTAGCGTCACGGCTTATAACGCGACATGCTGATAGAAGAGCTAAAAAAATTTGAGAGGATCAAATAAAAGTTTCACTTAAAAAAAAAAAATAAAACAGTGATATAGTAGAAATATGTTTAGCAAACTTGTTCTGAAGTGTGGCGTTTAGTCCCCGGAAATGTCGACAAGGTACAAATAAAAAAAAGCAATCTTTGATTTCTAATTAATCTACCCACATCTTCCCAAATGCCACAATATTTAATTTAAACCTCTCTTTGCCAGTAGAAAGACTCATCTAATAATGCACTCCAATATTAGGGTGGAAGTTTCAAAAACAAATTATTTTGATATTTATTTTTATATATTGAATAATAATTTCGCTAATTTTATTTAATAAAGTATACACCATATAAAAAAAAAAATACGAGGGTGAAAATATTTTAATTATTATTATTTTAATTTATATTTTTTAATTCAGCTATAATTTTTTATAATCTCTAATTTATTTTCATTAAAAATTTTATTTTGCATAATATGAAGTTATAAGCCATTTGAAGTTTTATGTTACAAAATGCTAATAATAAGATGATTAAATTTCCCTCCAACCTCCCCTCTATAATTTTTTATTTTAGCCCTTTGGATTAATTAAAGTTTTCAGTTTTGACTTAATACATCTTCATTAATTGTTTTCTTCACATAAATAATGTCAATTAGGCCCCTCCCAACTAACTTAAGCAACACGCATCGCTCACTACCCCTTTGAAAAATAAAATATCCGGTTGACGCGTTCGTTCACTTTTAAAATCAATCCTCGACTTCTTGTTTCAAAATAAAATTTGAGACTTGTTATATAAATATAAGCTATCTCACTCTCTCTCTCCATCCAGTTTGATAAATTAATAATATCAACAAGGGGATGCAACTTGCCGAGCTGCTTGTTTGTGAATATTTATGGCGGTTTGAAAGATTAACCAATTGTAAGGGTTGTTTTTGACAAATAGTCCCTCTTATTTAATTCTGAATTATTATCAAATATTAAAACTTGGATATGGGATAATTAGACACTGAAGGCGGAGACGAAAGGGTCTAACCCCTTTTTTGAAATTTATTTAAAACTTAAAATCATCAAGAGTTATACTCTTAACACTACCCCCCTGAAATTGAAAACATTTGGAAAGTAATAAGCCTTTATTTGCAAAGTGCTTATTCATTTCTATTAATATAATAGCTGATGACAAAACAATTAAGCTTTGTTTAATAAATCTTCTTGTTTAATTTACTAAACTTTAACTATGAACTACTTTTATGAACAATAATAATTAAGGCCCTCTCTACAGCTTACATAATTAGTTCCATAGACATATTTCGGCTTTATCTTGCTCTAATCTAATCTAATCTTTATTTAATCCTAATAAGAAATTTTAATGAATATGAATGAAATTTAATTTTCTCTAGAGAAGCTGAGATTTTATTTTAAATAACAAGTTGAAATTATCGTTCAAAATTATCAATGAATTTTTTTTATTAGTTGAATCATCATCACTTGTTGATATTAATACTCAAATTTACTACTCTAAAATATTCTGGAAATTTCACAAGCTCTCTTATTAAGTTGTTTTGATGATTCCATTATAGTAGTATATCAAATTTGAATTTTAATCTCTCATATGGTATGCGGTATGTCATCGGATAATATATTTATTATATCTTTATCTTGAGAAATTCTCCATATGGAAAATAAATCTCTAAAGATGTATAAATAATTTTTTATTCTTTAATAATAGTTAATCTTATATTGATTAACATCTGACACATTTCCATATAGAGAGGACAAGGAAGATTATTTTATATTTTTCAAATACGAAATTAATTTATCAACTCTTGGGTAGATCAAATCATAGCCATAATTCATGCGAAAAGAAAGAATATCCTTCCGAGGTCCTAAAAATAAGTGACAAAAAAGGTCAATCAAAAATTCCATATTTTTTTTTATAAGGATATAGGGCCTACTATTAATTAGTTATAATTATCGAAAAGTATTTCGCCTCAACCGACTGATGAAAAATTTTATTTTGCTTAGATAATAAGTATAGTGCCATTCATTCTTTCATTTTCTTCATAATGTTTCTGCCTTTCTATAGGCCTACATAAAAATAATTTTTTCTTTTGTCTCATTAAAATAAAAATTTTAATAAAATAATTTTTATTTAAAAAAAGATGCTCTTTAAATTAAATTATTAAATGAATTGAATGAAGAATTTTCTAAATTTGAGTACCTATTTATAATTAAATTAAAAAAAAAATAAAGTTGGACCCCTAAAAAAAAAATTCGCCCCTCCCCCAAGAAAAAGTTTAAATGACGCCACTGAGTTTGTCAAACAAGTAAAAAACTCAACTTACTAAAAAGAAGATAACAATTTAAAAATGGTTAATTGTTCTTTAGTTGAAAATGAAGAAACAAATTATAATTAATTATATTTTAATGGAGGAGGGGTTAAAAAAAAATGAATATGATAATTTTTATATGGATATAGTTAATAATTGAGATTGATTTTTACCAAAAATTAATTCTGTTTTACCACTTCGTAGAAAACAGTCATGTGTCATTCTATTTTTTCAATATTAATTTTATTCAAATACATAGGCCTTTAAATTTTTATTACTATTATGTAATTAAAAGAAAGCTAGCTCCTCTCTTTTTGTATATTGAATAATGATGTATAAATGTTGATTATTCATCCATGAAAAAAAAAAAATATTTTAATTACATCCAATCTAAAAGTAATTATTTCGTTGCCTAAATACATTTATGACTTTTTGAATTCTTATTTCATTTTTTTTTTTTATTATTATATAACAAATCATTCTCAATTTTTTCCCCCTCTTTTTTTTAGAATGGTATCAAAATCAATTTTCACAAATTGTTTCTCAAGTAGCCTCCCTTATAAAAAGAATCTATCTATCTATTTATTTGAGAAATGAAAAATAACACTTGTTCTCTTTCACAGTCACTTAATATATTATTTCTTTGCGTGTCTTGAAATTCGAATCTTGCGAGAAATTCATTTTGACAGAATAATATTAAATCGATGGAGTTTAACAGCTGTAAAGAGAGAGAAAAAGAGTGAGATCCCTTTCCCTTTAAAATACACCTGCTAAACTTTATCTCTTAAAAAAAAAAAAACTTTTATATTTCATTTAAATTTTTATTAAACAAAAACTTTATCTATATTTTGTTTTATTAAAGCAGCCCGGAAAAATATTTCTGGTATTTTTATTAACTGCTACTATTTTGAAATTATTTTGTTCATTTATATATATGTTTTTGTGCTACTTTGATATTTCAATAAATCCTAGTTTATTTTTATAAGCTTACAGCCCTCCCGAGGTGCGTTGTAATTTCGCGAAAGGTGTGACCTCTGTGATGACAGACAAAAATGACAAATGACACAACTGCTTTTATCATGCCATCAAAAAAAAAAAAAAAACTTGAATTCATTTCAATGGAGGTGATTTTTGACTCAATATTAAATTCAATTTTTGGTCAGAATGCTTTTATCTTTTCATATTTAATTAAAGTTGGTGTTTTTTTTTTTTATTTCGATGATATACTTATTTTATCACTATTTTAAGGAAGGTTTTTATTACTTTGGCTTAAAACAAATTTCTCTACTCTCTGGATTTAGATGAAAGCAACTTTTTGTCTTCAAGTAAATATTTTCTCTCTTCATATATTTTTTTGAAAATAAATTCCATCTTAAAGCTCAAAAATTATAAATAAATTATTTTGATACTCTTCTTCTTGCTCTCAGTCCTGGGACACACGTGGAAGACATCCATCCCCCTCCCTCCCAAAAAAAAAAATGTTTTTTTTAATATAAATAAGAATATTCATCAAATTCTGTTTGTTTCTAAATATATAATTCTGTCTGTTTGCACTAGCGGTCGCAGGGGTTAGAGTTCCCCTTTGGACAGAAAAAAATATTAAAATTATGATTTTAATATTTATTAAAGCTAATATGAATCCAGAACCAAAATATATCTTTTTTACTCTTTTCTCCTTAAATGTGCCACTACCTCAACAATTTTGGACCCTGCTTAACAGTACCCTTAACCACCTCTGTCTGTCTGTACGTCGCATTTTTCAATTTTAAATTTTCAAATTTTGATTTATTTTAGAATATAGATATATTTAGAATAAAGAAGTTGTAATATAGAGTGTTTTCGGCTTTTGATAAGTTGAATTGAGATTATTGACTTCAAATTTTATATTTTAACATACTCTATTATTTCAGAGATCTATATATTTGAATAAGATATTAGTATTCAAAATACCTTGAATCGCACTTTAACTAAGTCATAGATATATTTAACAAGAGTGTATTTTTTATTGGTGAGGCTCAACGTCCCATAGCCCCCGGAAATCGAAAGGCTGGAGATCCTGGGTTGATTCTCAGGGGCTATGAGACTTCAGCCCCAACGTCACATAGCCCCCGGGAATCGTAAGGCTGGAGATCCTGGGTTGATTCCCAGGGACTATGGGACGTTAGGCCTCACCAATAAAAAACACTCACACTCTTGCTAAAAAAAAATTTATATTTGTAAAGTTATTTCTTTAAAATTTGAATATAGATATAAATTTCGTAAAAAATTTTTCCTTGATTAAATGGCAAAATTAGGGGTATTTTTTATATTAATCAAATCATAATCAATTTTTTTTATTATCAAAAATGTTATAAAACTCCTTTGCATAAACGTCTATAAAAAATTTCGTTTTCAAATTCATCCCTGGCCCCCCCTCAGTGGTTGTCGAGTTACCTCAGGCTTTCTATATACGGTAGTCGATGAAATTGTTTCGAATTATTAAAAGAAATCAATACATTTTATTGGTGGGAATCTTCAGGTTTGATACCATAGACAAAGAGATAAGAAAACTTTTATATTAATACAATAACTGTCACTTAATTTTATTGGTAGCTAATTTAATATAAATAAATTTTTATCGCGCAGAACGGGAAGCTAACCTCTGACATTTGTATTCCGAAGCAAAAACTTTACTTCTATTCTAATAACTATTTCTCAAATCGAAAAATTTAATTTTTTAAATAATTGTTATGTGAATTAATTAATATCTTTTATTCACGAAACTTTTTATACTTTTAATTGTACTACAAAAAAAAAAAAAAAAAATGTGAGAAAAAATTACAGGGATAAATTCTAATTTATATACCGTCAAAACAACTCATCGTAATGAACAAATTATTATTATTAATTTAATTAATTGAGCATTTTTTATTCGATTGTGAAGTTACAGCCTGCGCATTGGCTTCCTGAATGCCGACCAATGAATTAACATTTCCATAAATTATTACTTTTCAGCTGAATACTAAATTTGTTTAATAATAAATATATCTCTAAATGATTGATATCCTGTATTATTAATAGATTCTTGGCTAGAATAATATATTTTCATTACGATTTCATCGCTCACTCTTTTAGTAAATAAATAATTAAATTTATAAAAAATTGATGTTTAATTGGAAATTTAATTTTAAAAAGTAACTTTATAAACCAGGTAAATAAATATGAACAATTTTTTTTTAACACCGTCATTAAAAAGAAAAATTTCTAGTACATTCGCTGATATGAATTTACACATTCCTAATTAGCAACTGCTTTATCTTCATTCTGTTTATTATAAAATTTTTATAATTATAACCATAAGCCTTAATGGACCATAGTAAGATAATAAGAGTCATTAAAAAGGATCCTGGATGCAAGTAACATTTATTTCGGCCTGGAAGGGAGAGATAATACTGCTGATTCTAATCATTGAATTACTTCTTAACTCAGACAGTACAATGCCAGAATTCCAATTTGTTGTGATAATAATAATATGACGAGACAAGCTTTGAGGAAATCGTATTTACGACTCGTGACTTGGTCCCATGACACGTAATTCATACCCAATATACAGATCTATACTCTAAGCAAAATGTTAACTTTTAACATCTGTAAACAGTGTTAATTCATTTTAACACTTCATTGTAATTCTGTAAGAAAAAACTTTAGTTTAGTCAATAGTGTTAAAAATTAATGTCATGTCTAGGGGGTGACTTTAATATTTTAAATGCGTATTTAATTCATAAAAATGGCGTCTTTCACCTAAAAAGTAAGGTTATGATTTTGACAGCTTTGAAATAAAAGCAGCATGTTAACGTCGCTGTTAAAACTTTGTTTAGAGAATAGCATTTTTTAACGCTGATGTGTCAGATTGAAAATAAATCAAGTTAGTAACGCGCATCGAGGCTATCGAGGGGTCTAATAACACGAACAAGCAGAAAACATATTTCATATGAGTCGTTAACACCTGGTGCTAAAAAATAAAAACGTCGCTGTTAAAACTAGTTTTAGAGAAAAGCATTTTTTTAACGGGGATGTTATTACTTTACATTTTAACACCCATTTGTTGATGTTAAATTTTTAACATCTGTTTTTAGAAGAAATGACCTATAAAACAATCAGCGTTAAAAAAATGCTATTCTCTAAACAACGGTTTAACAGCGATGTTAACATGTTGCTTTTATTTCAAAGCTATCAAAATCGTAACCTTACTTTTTAGGTTAAGGATGCCATTTTTATTTTAAGCCCGACATTAAAATATTAAAGGCACCCCCTAAACATGGCATTAATTTTTAACACTATTTACTAAATGTTAACGCTTTGGCTTTAAATTTTTGTTTACAGAATAGCTATTTGAGGCAAGGAAGTAATTTTGAATAGCATTTTTTAACGCTGATTGTTTTTACATTACTTTTTAGCACCTATTTGTTTATTTTAAATTTTCACGTCTGTTTTTAGAGAATAAACCTGATATAGTATTAAAGAAAATTAATAGATCGTTAACCATGTGATTTTGTCATTGTTAGTTTATTTTTGTTTTCCATGACTGTACATTCTTTTAGTTTTTATCATACTCGGATGTTGTTAAGAATGTTACTAACATGGGGATGATGGCTTGGTTTGTGTTTTAGTATGCCCTGTGGGCAAATTCAAACCAGCGACGGGCGACGAGGCGTGCGCCAAATGCCCGGCGCATAGTACGGCGCCAGGCACCGGTCTCACCGAATGTCGTTGCGATGCTGGTTTTTACCGAGCAGCGCGAGATCCTAAAAGCATGCCTTGCACAAGTAAGTAAAATACCCATTCCTCCTCTCTGTGTTTTTTAATCTGTTTGCAAAATGTCACCACAGTAGATATTTCTTCTTTTTTAATTGTACGCCCTTTTCTTTTTCTGGACACGCTTATAAATTCAATTAATTTTATTATTAAAGAGGAAAACCAGTAAAGAAGATTCCCTTAAAAAAAAAAGAATTAAAATTCTTTTCCGTTTTCTAAATGAAGATTAATATTTGTTTCAATTTTAGGAAGGAAATTAAATACATTTTCTAGGTGTTTTCACCTTCTTAAAAAGAATAAATAAGAATAGAAGATAACTTTTGCGTAGAAATTAATTTTAACCCTTTTCTTCTAAAGCATGGATGTGAAATTTGATAGGTGTATAATCCCACCGGCGACCCAATAATTTTTTACTCGAAATTTGAACAAAACTAATCGGATTGAAATGTCTCCAAATTTTGGCCAATAAAAATGACTGCCACAGCTAACACGGATCATACATACATTAAAGTTTAAACAAACATTCTTAGAAAATCATTCATCTCTAATCCTTGAGCACAGCAATGATACGATTTGTACGAGACAAAAAATTATTACTAATGACAAAGCATGGTTCAATATTATAATATGTGAACAATTGTAAGTAAAAAAAACAACAACATATCAACTCAAAATGTTATAATCATTACGATTATAATTTTTGCTGGATCATATACATAGAAAAGAAACCGGAGAATAAAACCAGCATATAATTGACGTCTCTCACATCAATTTAATTCGTAAATATTTCGACCGGCTTGGTCATCATCAGTACAAAAAAAAAAATGATTTTTTGGATGACCCGTGTCAATCAAGCGAACGTTCGCTCGTGCTGGGATCAGTCCCCCGCTTCTCTGAATTTCTATGAAAATATTTTTAACATATTGATTGACACGGGTCCTCCAAAAAATCACTTTTTTTTTTGTACTGATGATGACCAGGCGTGATGCCGGTCGAAATATTTACGAATTAAATTGATGTGAGAGACGTCAATTATATGCTGGTTTTATTCTCCGGTTCCTTCTATATGATATAATCATTTTAACAAAAAATATATACTAACGCTAGTACTCATATCATTTAGCCCAATAACTGAAGATGGCCCACTAAATTTAGGCCGAAACGACGTACAGTGAGGGACAATATTAAGTCCCACCCATGCTTTTTCTACTTGTGGTTATTTCAATGATTTTAAAAAAATATTAAATATTTTTCATTGTTCAAACCTAGAAAATTTCCAATAAAGATTTTTATTTTCTTTCATAAAAACCATGAAATAATCACAAAATGAAAACGCACGGTTGGGACTTAATATTGACCCTCACTGTACTTCCCAATTTTTAGCTGATATCTCCATCTTTCAATTAAAATCCTTATCGTTAAAAATTTAGAGATTCCAATCAATTTTACTTTCTCTTACCCTATATATGAAATATATAGAGAGAAAGTATTGCGATTATGTCAAAAATTCGATTTCGTGATTTTTTTTCATAAAATAGGTCCACTAAAAAAAGAAAGATTTTTTGAAATACTGGTTTATTTCCACACGAAACTTAAATGCTATTTATTGACCGTAAATAAGTTGTGACTTAGCGAGTTTCAACAATTTAATTATTTAAAATTTCAAACGACTTAGAACTATTCTATTCTTCTATCTATTAATGTCTTTGTCTGATTATAACGAATTATCACTTTTGTAAAAATACTGAATGACAGGAAAAAAGCTCGACATTGATTTCTGGCATCCATTCAACATTCACACTCGCTCTTTCCCTTAACCTCTAAGATTTATTTATTATTTATATCTCTCTCAATCTAAAATTGAAATTCATTATTTTAAAACTGGGAATATTTAACCCTCGGTGCGCACTTTCGAGATAGTTATAAATTCGGAATTCATTTGGACACATACATATAATAATTAAAATTTTAATTACAAGTCAATTTTTTTTTTAGATTTGATTTGAATATTTAAAATATTTTTTTTTTTATAAATACTCTTGAATTAAAGATATAAAAAATTCAAAATGGATGATTTTACGAATTAAAAACTTGAATTTATGATGTTCTTTTTTTTTAAATTATTTTACTCTAATAAATAAAATAATCAATCCTTTGAAGTTTTTATAATTCTTTAAAATGTTTAATGTGAATTAATTTTATAGTAAAGAGAGAGAGATAGAAATAATTTTGTAAAAAAAATCTCGTGTGGCAAATTTATTGATTTAAATTAAATCCAATCATGGAATTAAAGAAGCATAAAATCCGACTGGAAAAGTATTAATGCGATTCGTTTTATTTTATTTATACATTCTTCAAATCAGCATCGAATTCAAATTATATTTTATTACTTTTTTTTTTTTTAGTGGTTTTTGCTGCCAAATTGATTTCATTGGCATTTGCGCGAAATTACAAGTTAGCTCTAGATATGCAAAAACAATATATTTAAGTTGAATAATTGTTTTAGAGTCCTTTGATGCCGGGGAGAGATATTTTTTTTTATCATTTCCCTTTTGTGTTTCGAACCCATCTTAGACGTCTTGGAAACAAAATTAACCATGAAGAGTTTCTTCAGTCAGTAAATTACATAAAGAAAGAAATCCAAATTCCAGTTAGCTACAGAATTACACTCCCTTCTTGTTTTTATTTAAAAATAACGAAGCCTCTCTCAGTTGATTTTATTTTCCCTCAACAAACTCCTGAGTATTTCAATTATTAGTTTCAAGTCCCTTTAATGGATTATTTACAACTTGGAAAGCTTCGAAACCAAAGTAGTTCGAGGTCCTTTTAATATTATTATATTTTGGATTAAAGGAGACCGAACGTTGTTGAGTGGTTAAAGTGCTACTACCTCTTTGAGAGTTCGTGTCCCGAAAATGTCAGGATTTTTTCTTCTTCATTATCTTTCAAAGCAGGTTCGATAAAGTTCATTGAAAACTTTTCTAGAACATAATTAATAATTCAATGAACCTCTTCAAAATAAAAATTGGGGGATCAGAATCTCAATCCAATTAAGATATTTTTATTAGACCAGAGGCGGATTTAGGGCGCGGAAAAAATTTGGACCCTCATCCTCATCCTAAAAATTAAATCTAGAAAAAAATTATAAATATTGAATTATGAATTTTATTTAGAAAATTTTTGGTTTATTTTTATGGTAGAATTTTGTTTAATCTAGGCCCGTAGCCTGGTTTTATTTATTTTTTTTGGGGGGGGGAGCTAAAAATTTTGTAAAATGTGGGGGGTTATTATAATTTTGTTCAATGACCATCATTTAAGGCGTGAACGACGTTGGTTAGTGAGACTAATGGACAGAGTTCAAATTATACACATAAATAAAATGGAAAAAAAATTTTATAATTTTCAAAATAAAACCATTTCTTGAGAAGGGAGAGGGGGCTGAAGACCGTTCCTGATTTAATCAAATATAATAGAGGAATTGTAATAGGCTTATAAAACGGAGAAGTATATAAGAGGGCCGAGGAGGCAGAGGCAGGCCTCCCCCTTACGAAATTTTAAAAAATGGAGGCAAGTGACTGAGCTGGCTAAGCAGTGGATTACGGAAGTCTCAACACGACTCGGGTTCGAATCCAGCTTGCCGCAAATAATTCAAACATTGCCAAAGTCTCCTCTTAGGGTAGGAAAGTGAAAAAATCTCATCCCACAGACAACAAAGGGACAATTTGAAGTGCCTTAAAAATGAGGATTACTGCCTCATAAAATTCAAATGAATAAATAAAAGTAATAGAAGATTTTTGCAATGGCTCGGGCCTCTCCATTAAAATTAATTTTTGATTAAGATTTAAAAAATTTGTAATCTAAATAAAAATAATTTTTTAATTAATTATTGCCTCCGCGTTTATAAGGCTTGATTCTTACTGAACAAATAAATAACAAAAATTCTTTAAGGTTCTTGTGTCTTGAAAAATTTGAGTGATTCAATTTAATTTTTATTTTATTTTTTGTCTTTTAATTATTTTCATTTACATTTTTATTTCAACTTATTTATTCTTGTTAATTTCTTCTCTCTTTTTTTTATATTATACTTAATTTTTGCCAAGTTGGTCAAACGGGGTTAAAAATCTTCCTTGTTGCCAGGTGAAGCAATAAACTTCAACATAATAGAGGATGTCTTTTAAAGGAGAAAGAACAATAAAACAAAAAAAAAGTTTTGATTTTTAATTTCTCTTACTCTATTTTCTCGTATTAGTAAAAAAAAAAGCCAAACAAAGCTTTTCAAATAAGAACAAAAAAAAAAAAAAGATTCTTTCGTTCTCTTCTTTTTTTTGTTCATGTAATTACTATATATTCTTACTCCGATTGTATTCCCAAAACATGAGACAAGTGTTGATGAATAAATCAAAGCTTTTTTTTTCTGTTAAAAAAAACATAATTTTTTACTCCTTTTGAAAAGCCCTACCGAGTCTATAAACAAACCCACATCATTTACTTTTATAATTATGCATATTTGTTCAGAAAATATGCACTTCTTTTGAGGTTTCTAATCTTTTTTTTTTTTTTTTGTTCTTTTTCAAAATGCAAATGAAGTATTCCTGTTTCTTGGTTTAAGTTTCTTCAGAAACAAATAAAACATGTGTGTTTACATAAGATGATTTCCTTTAGTATAAAATAAAAAAAAAAGGATAGTTCGCATACTCATAAAATTTAAAGTAGATCTGCCAAATTTTTCGGAGGTTGTCTTTCAAATTTTTCAAATACAAAATTCCAAAAAAAGGACATTAGACTACTAAAAAAAATTTTCATTTTAAGTCATTGACTTATCAAACGTTTCTCGTAGTAATTAATATTAATAAAACGAAATAAATAATCACAATCATTTAAATTCTTCTATTCTGTAACACGAAAATCCTTTCAATTTCATCGAAACAGGATCGTCTTTAATCTACATCATTTTTTTTTTATCTCCTAAGTTTTCATTTATTTTTCTTGTAATTTAGCATGTTCAGTAAGGATAAAGTTAATGTAATCGTGCGTCACGCCTCGGCGAAAAATATTTAAATCAAAGATAAGCTTTTTTATGTATTATTATTACAACAATTAGATTAATTTTTACTTTTAAAAAACTTATTTATTTTTCTCAAAATGATTTTATTTATTTTTTTCCTCCATTCTATATGCATAATGTAATTTTCGAAGCTTTTGTACATATCATTCGTTTATCATTTTGCCAAATTAAAAACAAAAAGAGACGTCAATTTGTTTTTGAATAATAATTCGAGCTTTTAAAAAACAAGGGTCTAAAATTCATTAAATAAACATAGAAAGTATTTTGAATATTCCTTTTTTTTCTATTATACATACATTCCTTTTATTCTTAATGGCTTACAACAAAAATGAATTGCATTTCCTGCTTTCAACATTTGAGATGCAGTTGCTTCTTTATAACTATTCATAGAAAAGGACATTTCTTCAAAGCCAGGGTTCATGCACCTATTCATGCATTGACTTTTGATTTTCTTTTATAAAATTCCTCCATTCGCTTTATCCCTTATTCGTTTCACGAACATTCGTTCCACCTGACCAAACATAGACCCTGGATTTTTTTATATCCTATATTAATCATTTTTTTTAACTTCTCTGTAAGACACTAAAATTATTCAAAATTTTAAATATTCTTATTATTCAATAATAAATTCTGGATAGACAAGACTTATAAAACTTGATTTTTTTTTCTTTTAGTATATAAAACGTCTGAGAAAGTCAATGAATAATTCTTATCGCGTACGAATCTGTCAGTAAAAAATGCAGCCTAATTAAATAGCTATATAATAGAGTATTACATACATATATAATACTAGAAATGAGAACTTGAAAACTAACATGTACACTTAAACAAAAATAACTGTTACTTTTTTTAATTTTCAACTAGTTCTTATATTTAAAAAAGAACGAATTAAAAAAGTCAAAAAATATACTTCAAATTCATTATGCTATTTACTCTAAATAAAAATAATATTAATTAATTAATAATAATCAATAATACCATGAATAGTCAGCTGAGGTGGATGGGAATTTGAAAAGGAATTAGAATTAACGCTAGTATTAGTATCATCAGCTATATTAGTATCAATTTTGAGCTTCGGATAAACTCTCGGCCCCTCTGACCAACCAAGGCTTTATTTCTTAATGAGCTTAAAAAAAAAAAACATTTCACATCGATCAACTATTTCGTGATCATCAATATTTATTATACTTCAATCAGACAAACAGATTTACAGACATCGAAAGCCAGTCTGGAGAAAAAAGACATATGCAGAAGGGGTAAACTTGAAAACTATAAAAAAAAACGATCAGATAAAATAAAAGAGAAAATTATAGACGGTATTTTATTTCAATGGAGAGCAGTCAAAAATTCAATTTATTCAATCTTCAGAAAACGTTTCGGTACTTTTATTAAGCACCATTTTCACTTCATTTTAAAACATACATTGTGGAGCAGCTGGGGGGGGGGGGGTTCGAACAATCGGGGCGATTAAACCTTTCAAATAAATCAGAGAATATCAATTATTTTTTATAAATTCTACCGGCTTAAATTATAATTATTTATTTCTCCATATTTTTTTCCCCCGATTTCAATTGGTTTTTCCTAAAAATAAAATTTGAGTATTCAGAGTCTTTTCGTTTAGAGTTATTCCATTAGCCCATATTTTTTGATATTTCCCTTAAAATTCAGTAAAATCGTTAAAAAATCCTAAATTCTCTGAATGTCTTTTCCAGTAAAAATATCAAAACATTTATCTAAATTTCTCCGAAAGAGATATTATTGCTTTTAAATGCCTGTTTTATTGCTTTTCTTAAAATTGCAATTAAAAGAGAGGGGTTTCCCTTTTAGCTTGAATTTTAATTCTTTTCACAATAAATTGAATGAATTTCAAGTGAAATATCAAAAAATATGGCTTAACAAAATAATTCAAAAACGAAATAACTCTCGATACTGGAATTTTATACCTAAGCAAAGTACCAAGTGTGGCAAGAATTTCATTCAAATCAGCCAAAGACTACTAGTACTTTACTGATGTAGTTTTTCAATGTTTTTTTTCTCACAAATGGCTTTAACGATTTTGATTGAAATTCATAAATCAATTATTTTTGAAATACTCTTTAAAATGTAAATTCTTATTTTGCGAACAAAAATGTTTGAACCTTACTTTATTCTTGTGCTTCATAGGAAACCTGGTAACAAAATAGGCCTATAAATATTTTTCTATGTATTTAAATTTGACATATTGAATTCTAATATTTTGCCGGTAACTAAGTAGCCTATATGTCGACACAAAAAATCTGGTGTGACAAGCCCAGCCGAAGGTAAGAGAAAGTTGTGTGCTGTGCAACCATCACACCAGATTTTTTAAATAAATAAAAATACCTAAAGTACTTTAACCCTAAGAAAAATAAAATAATTATCCCCACTACTTGTTTATTTTTTAAATAGACTTGTTTTTTTTTTTAGTAAAAGACTACTTTTACAATATGCTCTAATAAAATACTTCTTAATTGATAATTATAATTTATTCAAAGGCACCCACTATAAAAATATCTTCTTTTTTTTGCATAAGAATACTTTGACAAGCTTCCTAACCTCAGGGGAGATTAGGTTTGAAGAATGTACAATTTTATAACTGTTTTTTAATGAAAGTGCAATCATAATTAAACATATTTATTTTGCAAATTCGTGTATATTTTTGGAGTTTTATTTTTTAAAAACTCATCTTAAAAAAAAAAATAAAAAAGGGAAATCTCGTTAGATTGTGATTGAGTCTTTAACGAGGGTGGTCCAGACCTCAGCGTAGTTTCAATAAAAATTAATTTTTTCGATGCATTAATTTTCCAAAGTAATATAAATTTAAATTACTTTTATATATTTAAAAAAAAAATTTAAATAAATAATCGTTTATAGGTAATTTTTGAATTATTAATTCATCTCATAAAATAATTTAAATTTTTTTTTTTATTTAAATTCTATCTTTGTTTATTAAAATAATACCTTTCATAAGATTGAACAAATTATTAAACCAAATAATAAATTTATTTTATTATATATAATCAACCAACTCGTGTGTATCAAAGAGAATATTTAATATCAACATAAATCAAACATTTCGAAATAATTATTTTAATCAATTACTAATACGAAGTGTATATTTATTGTTTAGAAAATTTTAATTACTATCAAAGTCCTTTTAGTAATTATGATACTATAGACTGAAAATTAATCTCTTAAAACCTTTATAAATTGAGACACCTAGTACAAAAAGCAAAAGTCAGGGGCCTATATGCTTTTTTCGAACTCATTTGGCGAATGAAGATCAAAAAAAAAATTCTTATAAAAATTTTTTTTCTTGTTCTAAGAGTCAAGGGTTCGCATCCCGTCTCATGCGACAAAAATTTATTTCATTTGAATTGGCTACCAATCAATAATGAGGATAATAATTATTTTTTGGATCACATTAGCATTAATAAAGCACTTTTATATGATTATTTTTTGTTCAAGGGTGGGGGACCACTAGTGGTTGCTTGGTTTAATTGTGTTTCTGTTACAATAATATATCGAGGATTGGAAAAGATTAATAACCCAAGAATGTCCTATTAGTTTCTATTAATGTGTTATTAGACTCTAATTAAGAATTAATGTCCCCTCTTACGCCAAATAAAAGGAAAATTTATTATTTTCAACTAAATATATTTTAAACTTTTTTTTTTCTATATGGAGCTATTAATGAACGCTTGAGAGGCTTCTCTTAAGATCTTGAAACAAAAATTAAATGTTTTTCTCTCCTTTTTTTCACATTTTGTATACAATCCCTTTTTTAACAATTTTTTTTTTTAACTAAAGTCAGAATCAGCAAGGAGGAACATCGAGATTTCCAGTTGTCGGAAAAAGTATATAGTCGCCAACAAATAACTTTCAACAAACTTAGAAGGCGTTAAACTCCATGTCAAACTATTTCATTGGATGTTCGAATACTTTTGGCACAAGTTGATGTTAAAAGCGTTAAAGAGAAATATATATAAAGAGTTGTTAGTTTTCCATTTCGAATTCTTCTATTCATTGGAACTTTTGTTCTCATTTATTTCTTTAGAAATTTGATTTCAAAAAATAATTAAATAATCAAAGCGGGTGGCAATGTTGAATTATTAAAACTATCATAAAGTTAGTTTTACTTTGTGCTCTCTATATATTATATAATTGCAACCTTTTATCTATAATTGTTACGTTTTTATCTTTATTCCCTTTCCCCCTCTCGCTGCCCCACATACACATGCACACAGCAAAGTGGCCAAATAACAAAAACGATAATGAGCATCTCTTTTACTTTCAGTAAATTTTAGATAATTTTCACATTGTTCATAGGTTAAATATCATTTTTACTGCTAATTTAGACGGATTTATGGGTGAAATTTCATTTTGCGAAAAAGCCCTGCGGGCTTTTGCGCAACACTTGCACAGACAAGGGACAGGAAGAGTTTGTAAGGTAGATAAAGTGGGAGCTTGAAGAGGCGGGGTTTTCCTGGAGAAAATTCCAGATAATATTCCACTAATGAAGCCTTTCTTCTGATAAAATTATTTCTTTCTTCATCTTTTATTAATTATTTTTAAATTTTCATTTGATATTTTAATTATATTTTTTTTTTTAAGACAGTCAATTCTGAGGACGCATTTATTATTTTACTTTTGGCATCAAATTCCAAAAAGAAGCGAAATCTCTATTCTAAGACCGAGAGAAAATACCCATCATGAAATAATTTTCTCTTTGTCGTAATATATATTGCAATACTATTTTTTTTTAATATTCAATTAGAAGTGTTTTAAAGATCATATAATAATTTAATTTAACAAAAATTCAAATTAGTATTTAGACTATTGAATGTAATTAGCTTTTTTATCTTTTTTTTAAACTTTACTGCCTATCATACCGTGGGTCATAATAAATAATTAAATTTCCCTTCTAATCTTCTATTAAATCTTTTTTAGATTAATTCGCCTGCTCGCATTTCTAATCTGATTTTTAGACAATCATTTAAAATCGTAAAATATTTTATTGGACTGGGTCCTCTTCTCTATCATAGCAAGCCATGTATCTTTTGGCTTCTTGCTAAGTAATTAAACTTCCAATCGAATAAGTGTGTTCAGACGCCGATGGATTTATGCATGCATTCCGCTTGGCGTGATTAAACTTTTTACATAAAAGCCTCCTTGCGAGAGGCATTAAATGTGTCGAGATAGTTTGCAAGCTACTTGATAAGAAAGCATCCAAGTTTCCTGAAAGCAGCAACTTATCCTGTTGCTTTAGCTACACATTTTCCTCGGATTTGAAATTTAACGAATGAGATCTCACTCTCTTGACTTTAGTACAAATCAAATCAGGATTGTCTAAATTATTTACAGACATTAATCTTATTATTTAGAAATATAATACTGACTGGATTATTAAAATGTATACAAATAGAAAGGGCTTAAACGTAAGGATTGTATATATTGAGGCGGAATAGGACGGAAGGTGTTACTCATGTTTTTCCCGATAAGAGGGCGTTGTGTGTCATAAAAAGTAAGCCCAAAAAATCAAGTAATTCAAAAATTTGCCAAGAGATGTCAGAATGGTAGCTAATAATATTTAATGCATTTGGTTGATTTTCATTGATCTTTTAACAATAAATACTTTATAAATGTTATTATATATTATGTATCTTTTATAAAAGCATAAAAATATATAAATATAGGCCAGATATACGCTATTAGGGAATCAGCTGTTAGACTAGCTTGCCATCTATTGCAAGAATGCTGAACTAATTTGGCAGTTAATTTTTAATTAAATCATCTAAGCTTATTTTAAAAATTTCTTAATTAATATGTGTTTAATAATAACAATAAATTCATTATAGCTCGATGTCCCAATAATCTCTTATGAATTTAATTCATTTAAAAAAAAAACCGCATTGAAAAATTTCTTATAATAATCTAGTTTTTTTTAAGTACGTTTAGACGTCGCTCCTGAACCCTCTTAAAGTATGATATTAACGATGTTTTTAGACTATCTGTATGGTTCAGATTTCATCCGAAAGGGATTGAAACAAAATTTTTGATATACCTAAGCTTTTAATCTAGCACCAAAGGGCGACATTAACTTTTGGGCATTCCCTCCAAACCTGAATGAAATAAGAGTATATCAATTATTTAGGCGAAATAACGAATATAAGAGATATTTTTTCTAAGTTTCTCTTTAATCTGCGGTCATTCAAGCTTTATATTTACTTATATTAGTAAATATAATTTAAATAATTTTTTTTGGCTCAGGACTATTGGATTATCTCTACCCCAAAAGATGGGAGATGGGAAAGCTAAACTTCAAATGAATTAACAGCTGGGTTGCATGTTGCCTAAAGTTGATGTTTCCTTACTTCATTCTTGTTTTAAATAATCTTAATTTAATATATGGTAATTATTCAATTCCTTCTCCCTCTTTCTCGCTTTTCTTTTTACTTCCTCCAGATTATTGATTTCATTTTTTTCATCGTTCCACGACTTCCAAAGAATTCATACTATTTTTTAATTTTATTCATTTATTTATTTTCCAATCTTTTTCTGCAATTGAGGAATTCATCTTCTCCCCCAATCTCACTCATTTGAATTATATATTTGATGGTAATATTGAGAAGAAGGCAAAAGCAAAAACAGGGAACATTCTGAATCCCGGTAAAAATATTTATTAGGAATAAGTATTTTCATATTAGTAACAACACCAGCTTTTATTTTGATATGGCACATGTTTTAAATAAAATTTAATTTAGTTTTGGTTTAGCAAATCAGAAAGGACTATGTTAACATTGTATCCAAACTATTCCCCCCCAGCAAATTTTGATTTATTTCAATGTGTTGCCACTACCATGACGATATATTATTTATGAAATTAAATGTATATTTATTATACACTTGTGAGCAAGCATTTAAATGGTTGACCCTTGCTTTTCCAACATATCCATTCACTTGTTTAGACAAAGGCCCACCAGTAATAATATCTTGTACTGATGATGGACCTTTACTTTAAGTGCGCGACGAATAAACATTTTAATATTTTTAATTTTTTTAAATTTATTCTACTATTTTTTTCTATATCACCTTCCTCCATTTTATTAAATACATTATATAAATGAACAAATTATGGATGGATTTAATTTTTTTCTTATAAATAATTTTTTTTTCTCTTTTCTTTTTTATTAATTTATTTTTCAATCATTATCCCCTATGATTGGGTTTTGTAGGATCTCAGATCCGCCACTGCTGACAGTAAAAATTACATTTTAGTGTTTTGGGTCAATGTCCTGCCTGCTACCTTGACAAAATCATTTTCAGCTGAGTCACAGAGGCGAAAATATCAAAAAAACAATGTTTGGCAAAGTCAGTACATAACTCGTTTGTAGGAAATTAATTAATCATTTTTTTAATCAAAAGTATAAAAAAAAAATATATTTCGTTAAATATTCTAATTTTAATAGAAATGAATAAGAATTATCGATAATATGGAACTCCAACTCTCAAATTGTAATTTTCTTCTTTTTGTTTAACTAAGTGGTAGTTTGTTCAAGTTGAAAAGTTTTTCCATTTGCATGTCTATTTCATGATCCTCTCTTCTCCGATTTTAATTAATTTACGTGAAATTATGAAAACGCTTTTGATCTAAGTAAGAATGAGAATCTCACCATTACTTCCTCAAGTGCCAATTATCGATTCTTCCATTTAATTCAAGGCTTTAGTAAAGGATACATGTAATGTGTATAAAAAAAAATAATCTATATTTTATTCAAATTATTTTTTTTTTTGTCAAATTTGATCTCCCTTCGATAAAGTTGCGGAACTTCTTAAAGTGTTGTTATATTGTTCCTTTTGTTGGTCTTAATTCGTTGTCGCCCTTGAATAATAATTTTACTCATATTATTGAATAAATTGAGATGATATATCTAATAATAACGAGGTGTTGGTTATTTGAGATTTATTACAAGCCTTGAAATTTTAATCAACGAAGGTGAAAGAATAATTATCCGTACTATTTACGGAAGTAATTTTGATTCTTGTTATTAATTCAATAAAATTCTAATTTAGGACGAATTGTCAATAAAATTTAAAATTATTCCTCTTTATAGGAGTTTATATTTGGTCAATTGGAGGTGCGTTGAAAAACTACAAAGAGAAATAATTTTCATTAATAATTGTAAAATAAATATAATTTAATTGTAAATTTTGAGTAATAATTGAAATATTTACTAATGATAGATGTCGAAAAAGATCTTAAACAAAGAAGAAAAAATCGCAAAAAAAAAAAACAATTTTCTTGCTGTTAATTTTTTTATTATTATTTATTATTCTACTTATTACAAAACGCAATTTATAGCTGCGATGTTATATATATTCATAAGCAGGTAGAAAAATGAGAGACGCAGGACGTTTCATCCAGATGGTTCAAATGCGGAACCGAAACGTCAGCTGTGTCAATTAAATAAATAAAGAAAAAAACTCTAGCTGCATCTCTCATTTTTCCACTCTCTTATGAATATTCTACTTATTAGTATAGTGGAATAGTAAAAATGAGCAAGGGATGATCTTTCCCTTATGGTAAAATTGTTATTCTTTCTACGTAAATAAAAATAGTATGAATTTTTGTAAAGTTCAAATGAGGACGAAAGGTTAAAATATTAATTTAAATACAACCCATCTAAAATCGATAATATCAAATTCGCCTAAAGATAGGCAACCCGGTCTTTTCAAATACCTTTTATATATTATTCCAATTATTTATTTTTCTTTTAATTACATTTTTACATTTTATAAATATTCATACAATTTTAGCCTACTTAAAGCACAGGCTTAACGCTCCATATATATTTATTCTCCCCCCCCCCCCCATTCTTATTTTATCATTTCATAATTTGAGCTCCGTAATAAATATCTTAAGTTCTCGAAGGCAAGTTTCTCAAAAAGTAACAATAAACTTTTTTATTTCAAAATAAATAGGCATCAGCAGTCAGCAACCAAAAAGTTAAACCTCCCTCCCAAGAGCAAGAAAAAAATAACCACTTCATTTTGAAAATGTTTGTATTTTAGCTATAATCCGAAAGATCTTGGTTAATCCTACCAGGAGCAAAACCTTTTTGCGTCACTCTCAGCAATTATACACCCCAATAAATTAATCCATTGAAATTTAGTTTCATTTTTAATTTGACATTTTTTTTCCATCCAGTGTTCAATTTTTCTCTTTGTTTTTTTAAAACAACTTTATTATTTGCAAGATTATTTTGTGTTTGGCCTCCCCTTGGACTCAAACCACACTTTCCGCTTTAGTAACTTGGATCGTCCCTCGTCCCAAAAGTGGAAAGTCCTGGCTCGAGTCTAGGGGGGCGCCCAATCAAACACAAACACATTTCGCAAATTATCTTAAGCGCCATATTGATTGGCTTATACATACATGCTATGAGGCGTTGTTTGGAAACTATCAACTATTTCAAACAAACATCTAGTCAGTAGAGATAAAAGAATTTTTTTAATTGATTTTGAGAATATTTAAAAAGATAAAAAACTTATTTATCGCCGTTTACCTTTTTCATAAATATTATAAATTCATTAATTTACAATTTTCTCTAGGAATTTTTCCTGAAATTTAATATTTTGTTTTTTTTTTTCAAGCAAAAATGAATAAATGAATAATAAATTTATGTCTAAATTTTTTTTACAGAACCTCCATCAGCACCACAAAACTTAACAGTCAGTTTCGTTGACCAAAGTACAGTTACACTCTCATGGTCTCCACCCGCGTTCCTTGGTGGTCGTCGTGATATCGTTTATCGAGTGCAGTGCGATTCCTGTGGGCCTTCAGTCGGCTATATGCCCAACACAGTAAGTTTCAAATGATTAAAACAGTAAATTCCCTTAAATGCTCTTAAAGGATGATATCACATCTCTGAGATCGTTTCAAGATTGTGGTCTTGTTTTAACAGAAGGGTGAAGTCTCTTGAGAGCTCTTGTATCTCCCTCTAGTCATACATCGGATATTTACTTACTCATTTTTTTTTCTTTTACAATCTCAACTCTAGATTTAGATGATTGCTTTTTATTGATTCTCTATAATTCCCTTTTTTTTTTTTTTATAAATCTATATTTTATATACATCGTATATATTCTATTCTGTAATATATTGGATTTGAATTTAATTGAGAAATTAATTGCGTTAACATGTTTTACTATTTTCCTAATAAATAAGCGCTTATGACTTGTCACCGGATTTACCCGAGATCGAAATTTAATACATAAACAATTCCCATTCACGAAAAGCATTTACATATAGAAAAAAAGAACTTTGTACAGTTTAATGACTTAATCTAAGAGACTTTGACATGTTTCTAATATCTCAATTGTGTGACATATGATTACAGGAGGTGTTTAACGACACGAAAGTCACTGTGAGTGGGCTCAACCCAGTTACCACTTATCGTTTCCAAGTGTTCGCCGAGAACGGGGTGACGGAACTCGCCGGCGAGTCCGATTATCTGGATATGACGGTGACGACTGAGGCGTCGGTAGCCTCGTCAGTTGCTAATGTTCGCGTTACGGGTGTTAAAGCCACGGAAATTTCATTGGCTTGGGATATACCGCCACCACCACCAGGACCTGGTTCTGATGCAGCAGCTGCAGCGGATGCAGCAGCGATTGCACCCCCGCCCGAGGAGGTCGTCGAACAGTATGAGGTGCGTGACAAATGGCTTTATCCATTATTTTAAAGCCTACTTTCCCATTTCTCTCTTTAATTCCTCCCAAAACATATCAATAGCAGGCAGACCTGTTCGTGCCGAGAGGAAGAGAAGGGGTCGTGTTAATCCGAAAAAGGGACGCGAATCCCTGTAATTAAAATAAAAAATAAAATAAATTAAAAGTCCAACTACTCTCTCTCTTTCTCTCTCTCAAACAGACCATGTAATAATAATTGTTCGCATGAAATGGCTTTTAGAAAGGGGTAGTGTTTATAAAATAAAAATAAAAAAAAAAATTCAAATAAAGTCTTGGAAATCATTGCTGTAAGTTACGTGTTTTAAATTAACCAGGAATGGAGAAAATTATATTTTTCAACGATGTTCAATTAATTAATTAATTTTCTTTTTAAACGATTTAAAAAGTTTTTATAATTTATTGTTATTTGTAAAATTCTAAAATGTGCATGTTAGTTACAATCACGTCTCAATTTCTTTAGATTCCTTCGTCTTTTAAAGAACTGAACAATTCAACAGTTAAAATATTCATTATTTAGTGCAGTGATTTCCAAAGTGGTCTATATCGACCCCCAGGGGCCGACGACGACTACCTACAAGGGGTCCATCTGAGCAAAAAAAGAATTGAGAAAGAATGAGATGTAAACGGAGATCCAAAATAGTCGATCTCATTTATTTTATTTTTTTTATAATTTAACCTCGGTTAAGTAATCACCATTTGGCATTACAATTTAATTTTGACTCTTCCATTAATGGAATTAATACATCTCATAAAATTTTGTAAGTTACTAGGATAAAGATTTAAGGAGAGATTTAAGATTAAACCTCACCAAATATTGAAAATTTATTATCAAAGCATCATTCATGTTCATCCCTCCCACTAAAAAATGGTAACTAAATTTCGGTTTCATTAATATAAATGAAAATTAATGTCTGTTTTTTATCGTTTTTTTTTCTTCTCCACCTCCCTACAGTTAGACATCAGTGAAAACACATTTGAAGTTGATAAATTTTTAAAAATGCTATATTAGCTAAGCTGGGGGTCTACCCAACTCTGAAAAACATGTCAAGTGGGCTACGAGACAAAAAAGTTTGGGGACCACTGATTTAGTAAAAAAAAATACTGATATTCACTCATTTATAAATTTAAAATTAAATTTTATTCTCGTTTCTTAAGAAGTATTTGTAGACTTCAGATGGAAAGGGAAATTTTGAGCTTTTAATGTCTTCTACAGGTTCGCTGTTTTGCCCGTGACGATGAAGCAAATGCAACGAGCGTACTCACGCAACAACCGAGTGCGACGTTTACGGGTTTACGACAAGCAACCGAATACGGTTTCCAGGTGAGGGCGAAGACAGCCCTCGGTTGGGGCGAATTCAGTCCCTCCGTCTTCAAGAAGACCGGCCAGATGATTCAAACATGTGAGTACACTCTTCCATTTATTCTCTTATTTTTTTTTTCCCCGTTTTGGAAAAACCTATTCCCCCCTCTCTTATAAAGGAGATGACTTACTCGCTCCCCCTTTATATGAGATCTGAAAAAAAGATACTATTCAGATTATTTTAATAAATAAAAGGTTTAGGCTTTTCACTAGAGGGTGAAAATAATCTTAAAAAATTTCAAAAAATAAAACCCTTATTTATTATCCAGAATAATTAGTTGTAAAACATATCCACTTAATCTAAAAAAATTTTACCCTGTCGCAATATATTAAATATTGATTACATTTTGCATTTATGATACAAAGTCTTGTACATATTTAATAAGTTTTCACTTTCCCTTTTTTTTTTACATCCATAAAAATTGGTAATGAGAAATGGAGTTATTAGTTAATTCAAAAGTGTTTTTTTTTTAAACCCATCAATAAATTTCAACTATTAGAACAGTACTAAAGTGATTGTAATACAATTAGCCAACCGAGCTAATATTTGCTCGTCAAATGATTTAATGAATTTGTTTAATAAATCAAAAAATCAATTTGCCCCATCTGTCAAAACACATCCCACGAACTAATTATCATTAATAATTATCATGGGTATTATTTAAATCTCTTAATAAAAATTATTTTCATAAAATAAGACATAAATATTTTCGCACTTTCAATTATGTTAATTAAGGTGTGGTATCGCCCTTGGCCTTCTGGACAATTGAAGGCCCTGGGGGGCGGAGTCTTATACTCGATAATATAATAAAATTTCTAAATAACTTGTAAAATAATAGGTTTTATCAATTAATTGATCACTTAGGTACTTTATGGGCCTATTATTTATTTTATCACTCATTAACAGGTTTTTTTTTTTGCATTCTCAATTTCTTAACGAAATTTAATTATGTAGAGAATTTTATGCAATAAATAATTTAATTACGTAGGCATCATACAATTGTCGGAATATTTTCTAATTGTTTCAATTTTGTATTTGAAAAGCTTTAAAAAAATTGAATTTTTCTGCAATCATTTTTGATAGCCCTTAAAAATGATTTTCAAAAATTGAGTTACTTGTATTTATTAGACATTTGACAATAGTCCTAAAGAATATCATGCAAAATTTCTTCAATTGTTTTGTCACTGGGATATAGGCGTTACTTATTACATTAAAAAAAATTCTAATTATATAATGGTATAATTTTATTTGGCATAAATGTATGTTTTCCTGTTGGTGGGCCATGTGCCCCATGGCACCTGGGAATTGAACCAAGGATCTCCAGCCTTTTCGGGGCAACGGTGTGCTATCTATTGCACAAGGTCACCGGACTAACTTAATTTATTTGGTATTAAAATAAAAAATTTCTAAATATTTTAACAATTGAATAATATGGATATGAAATTAAATTGTAGGGGCTTACAAATACAATTCTTAGAGCACACACTATACTAAAAAGGTTCTGTTTATAAAATTCCTTAACTCACTCATGTCTCAGATCTTTGATTGCTTTTGAATTTAATTTTTTAAAGTTTTTGAGACATACAATATTTATTTGAATCGGAAATTAATATGCAATAAATAAAATCTCGACCTGGACTTAACAAGTCATAGAAATATTTAACAAATTTTATTTTACTGTCGGGAACCGAACCCCAAATCTCTAGCCTACCCGGGGCAACTGTGTACTTCCACTTGCATAGACTGGGCTAGTCGCTCTGTCCTATTTATTTTATCTATACAAATACCCTTTAAATGAAATAACACTCCCTGGCTTTTATTTATTCAACAACGCCCATTCAGGCAACCAGCAACACAGCTGTTCCCATCCTTTTGACTAACCCCAGGCAAATTTGTTCCATTTTCTGTTTTGTCATCTGATTTTTATTTTCTCTTATAGGTTAATTTTTTTCTAAGTCCTATTAAGAAAAATTTAATTATTTTAAATATTTTTCCGATATTTAAAATAATCTAATTTTATGATGGTTACCTCATTTATCAAGTTTAAGCACTATTACTCTATTTTATATTTTCCCTTTTTTTATATCTCTTATGTTAATTTTATTTACAAAACTTTTTTTTAAGACATTTCTTTATAGGATAATAAAAAAATTTTCTAATGAAAAAAATCATATTCATATTTTTTAAATGAGACTATAATATATAAAATTTTATAATTCAATTCCAATTCATAAAATAATCTTTTAATTTTAGTTAATATCATGATATGATAAAAGTTAGGAAAATTGGTTAGATAAATTTCGCGAGTTAATCGATTTTTTAAGGTAATATATTAGAACAAAAAAAAAAAAAAAAAACATTAAAAAATTTAGCCTTAAATTAAACGTCTTTTTTTTTTGTTTTTATTAAAAAGGCTTTAAAAATTCATGGAATTTTTTTCATAAAACATAGAGATATAAACCGGATCAATAATGATGTTATGAAAATAAAAACATGAATCTTTTTTTTTCTTGAAGCTTTATTTTTTTTTAATCCCTTTTGAAAGGGAATTCCCTCCCTCTATGATTTAATCATCAACGAATATATTATTGTTGTAGCCATTTATCCTTGCGATTATTTTACATCGTTAGTATATATTGAAGAGTCGTTTAATTTTTTTTTTTAACACAATAAAATGATTTAAAAATAATAAATCCGCGGATTCTTTTTGGGTATTGTTCTGAGTATTTCGCTTTGCAGCTTATGTCGATGCTGAGGACAACATGCAGGTGCGTATCATCGCCGGAGCAACCGTCGCCGTTGTTGTCCTTCTCGTCGTCATCATCATCATGACCGTCCTCTTCTTACGAAGGTGAGTGACTCACTCCCCTTGTTCATTCTTCAAAGTTCAGAGATTCGAATTTGTTTAAAAAAAAAAAATAAATAAATAAATCCCTTCTCTAAATTCAAATTATATATCCCTTTATGTAATGCAAAGTAACTTTACTAATTATTTTGACAACTCATGTCATGTTTTGTGTTGAGAAGTCAGACAGACAAACATGGGTCAAGTTGTCTTGAAACTTGAGGTCGCTTAATCAGGTAAATTAAAATTATTCCTTCATCAAAATTTTTAATTAAAAAGTAATTTGCTAAAATATATATTTCTCTCAATTTTCAATAAAACAATAATATGAGTAGGTGTAGAAAATAAAACCAGCTGTTCCACTTCATTTTTATTTATTTATTATGCAAATATTTTTTTCATTTTGAAAACTTGAGTGTGTATTATTTATTTATTTTTTATACAGTACTTTGACATTTATAATATTTATTTAACATTTAATGCTCCTTCAACGTCAGCTTTCACTCAATAACATTTTTTATTGTTTAAGTCATCGCAGTAGCTGAGAAAATTAACTTAGAGAAGACCCAGCCTTTTTTAATTAATCTGCGGAATATGAGGTCATATATTAACGATATCCATATTTAGAGACCTTTTGAATTAAATTCAATTTCATCTCTATTAAATATTTGAAGAGAAAATCAGGTAGGTGAAAAAAATAAAAAAAAATTTTGCCGACGTTTCGAGAACTTGTCGCACTCATCTTCATGGTTCGGATCCGGTTTCGGTCATAATTAGGGACCGGATTCTTAGGTTTTCACCTTTTTCTTTCCTTGACTCCAAACGCGAAATGGACAAATTACATTTTCGACTTATGTGTTCTTGAGTTGTTTAACCAAATTTTGAAAAACCTAAATGAAAAAGGGACACCTAAAATCACCTAAATTAGAAAACTCATCTACTGAGATTTTTTTTTATTGGTGCCTTTAGATTGAGAAAAAAAAATTTATGTTTTAGGTAGCTGTAATTTTTTGTATTTTTTACTTTTTAATAATTTTTGTACATAGGTATAATATTTAAAATTAAATAAAACTTTTTTCCCATAAAAATTTTACAATTATATTTTTTAAAATTAAAAAAAAATTATAATTAAAATAATATTTTTTTACAAATTTCTGTACATATTTAAAATTAATTAAAACTTTTTTCCTCCCCAAATGCGTTTTATCAGGCGATAACCTAAAAAAACCTATTTTGGGAGTTTCAAAAACCTAAAAACGAGACGAACCGTAACTAAAATCACCTAAATTGGGCGAAAACCTAAAAAAAAAAACAACGTATTTTGGGTGTTATAAAAACCTAAAAACGGATCGAATCGAACCTAAAAATCCGGTCCCTAGTCATAATAGTTTATTACTACGATACGGGTAATTCTAATTAAGTAGCAACATATGTACTTAATTCTGACGAATGAAGATATATACATTGTATAATATAAAAAGTTTTTTTTTTCACCTAGCTGCTTTTTCGGGGAAAGCTCTTCTAATTAAATATCTACAACTACTGTAATCAACTCAAGATAAATAACCCACCCTTCCCTGTAAGAAAATTAAATAATGAATTGACAATCTTTCATTAAAATTTTTTAAATAGCCTGTAATTGTTGCGACTGTCATTTCCAACTTTTCCCTCTTCAAAGTTGAGTCATACCTTAGCAATTCTGATTCTTTCCCCAGTATTTTTTATTTAACTTCTTTAATAAAGATAGAAATAATTAAGCTTTTTCTTTATTGAATTATAAATGATGTATAAACCGTACGCCCAGAGAGATCGTACAATTGCCTTAAAATTTTAGTTAGCAAATACATAATACAATATATGAAACTTTTAACCTCATGAGACTTGTGTTGAAATATTTCACTCATCAAGAAATGTTAACGTATTTATTAAAAAAAAAAAAAAAAAAATGAAAGAAAGAAAAAAGCGGACTTTAAAAAATATTTATTCAAACTTATGTTAATCAAGTCCATTCGTTAATTAAAAATACAGTTCGAATCTCTGAATTCAATTTTTTATTTATTTATTTATTTATTTTATTTTTTCTCTTTTTTTAATTCTTTGTTTTGAATATTTTTTTTTTATTGTTTTCTAGAACTGGAATGAAATTTCCATCGATCGATCATTTTATTGTTTTCAGCCGTGGCAGCGACGAGTGCAACAAGAAACAGCCAAGCGATTGTGATACCCTTGAGTATCGCAACGGAGAAGGTCAGTTGGCAATTCTTCACCCTCGCTTTTGCACGACTTCCACCCCGGCGACTTCTCATTAGTCTTAATAAACACGAGAGGAGGCCGAGGGGTCGTTTATATTAGTACAACCTGAGTCTATTAGTTAATTCTGACGATTTATCAGGCCGCTTAATCACTCCCGGCTCTATTTAGAATTTCAAATTTCGGGGTTTTATTACCAGAAGGCAATTGAACTCGGGGCTAAATCCAATAGAATTAAAGAAATTCGTTTACAAATAAAAAAAAAAATCTGAGTGTGAAAATTATTCTTTGGTTGCAAATAGTGGCAAAAAAATTCATTGACTAAATTTAAATTTTATACTAAATTGATAAATCATTCTTTTGGTTTTCACTAATTTACCCAATATGCAATTTATTAATTTCTTTTTTCTTTTTAATTTTAATTAATTAATTTAATTTATTTCCTTTTACCAATCAAATGATAGAAATAGAGATGGGATCCAAATGGCCTCCGATGCCGAAAAAGATCTTAAATAAAAAAAAAAGAAAATTATTCCTTTTAAAACAAAAAATCATTTAATAACCTTATAATTACAATAGGTATTTACCAGATGGCCTACGGCTAAATAAATGAAAAAAAAAAGTATTTTTTTTTTTTTTTCAAAAGTTTGAAGTTATATTTTTTTCGTCATTATGACTTTTGTTAAAAAATTCTTATAAAATATTAATAATATAAAATATTTTTATCAATTAATATAAAAAAAAAATCAATATAAAATTGATATGCAAAGAATGTTTTTAAAAATACTTTTTCGTCAAAATAAATATTTTTCAGTTTCAAATATATAGGCCTACATTAAATATTTTATATTACTTGAATATTTTATATATTTTCCGTATATTAAAAAACTGTTTACTCGCCCTTTTTCCTCATTTCCGTTATTTCATTAATTCTCCATATTTTGTGACTTAATTGCGTTGCTTATATGAATATGGATCCCTTTGTTTTCTGCTCATCTCCCCCCCCCCCCACCCCTACCCCTTTTCAACATCCCTCGCGCCAATCCCTGTCAGTGTCAGAAATCCGTCGATCTTTGTATTTGTACATCAGATTAACTGATGCTGTGTATCTTTTCCATGCATCGCCACCTGCCACGTATCGCAATCGGCCCCAACACAAACACAAACAACCACAACACCTCCAACACCCGCCAATCAACAGGACTTGTAGTCACCTACAGTAAGTCACCAGCATTCCGCTTTTTTTGCTTTGCCTGCACCTTTGTTTTATCCGCATGCGCTAGTAATTAACTTTTTGTCCATCGTCTTTGTTAAAAGTCTGATTAAAGAAATTTAGTGTGTTAACATACATCCCACTTATAATTCAGTAATAAAATCCTCAGGTAAATTTTCTAATTTACTAAACTTTTTTTTAAAGTAACATACGAAAGGTCTAAATCTATCACTTTTTATTTTATGTTTATGCACAGAATAATCAGGGTTGTTTTATGGAACTAAAACAGGCAATTTATATTTTTCAATCAAGTAAACAGCATTTTGATTTTGTATGTATTTACTCGTCCCCTTTGAAATTTCGCATCGCTTTTCAAAAGCAAACTATTAAAATTCATCAGATATTTCAGTCCAAACATGGCAATAAAATATTCATATCATGTAAAACGCGTTGCTTTTTTAGTAGAACATAACTGCATAACTGCATGGGGAAAATATTGTCTCTGCTACGATGCACCCCTTCAATATAATAATAATATGGATTTTATATTTTTATTAATATTTATAACATTATAGAAATTTTTTTGTTCTATGGTTTCAGTTTCAATAAAAGGTTTCTAAATATCACTCCCCCCTTGATATAAAAATGAAATATGTTCAAGTCACTATGATTTCATTTGTAATATCGTCCTGACATGACTTGTGCATTCATTTCTATAGGCGTGTGACTGACACCGTTAGTTTAGAATTTTATTTTATTATGATTATTTTTATTTTGACTGTGACATTTGCTTGCTCAATAATAATGAGAATTGAATACGCTGCGTTTCAGATTTGAGATTATGTTATGAGCTTTAACTAATATTTCATAAGTCTCTATATCTATAAAAAAAAATTTATGCATTTTAAAAAAATTCTGGAAGGGAATTATTTAGAACAGAGTTTATAATTATAAACACCATTTTCTTTATCAACGATACTTATTAAGATAATAATATTATTCAAACAATATACCTATTGTTTATTTGCACAATACCATTATCTTTAATAATCGAAATTTTCTTGCAATACGGTATTTAGGAAATTTATTGATGTTTTCCCTTTTTCCAGTTCATATAAATAAATAACCCTTCTGAGTTAAATTGAACCGATTAGAGACTGAATTTTCAATTTTCTAGGAAAAAGAATGATGATGTTTTTATGTTGATAGACTCACGACCTCAAATGTGATAAATACGTGGATCGACCACTAGCTAGATCGGATATTTCTTTTGAAAATGAAGTTGAAGTTGGCAGCCAATGGGTTAAGTAAGAATAGGTCGTTTCTGCTTTAATTTATTGGGTTCAATTTTTCCCTTAAATAGATGTACTGTATATAAATGAATGAAGAGTTATCTAGAATTGAATATAATATGTTCTAGGAAATTCTAGGAAAGGATATTTTCACGGCATGCTGAATTTATTCGACAAATACGTATTAGTAATTTGGATGAAATATGGTAGAATCATAAACATATCAATATTATTCAGAAAAGATACATTTTTTGCATCCACTATTAATAATAATATTTATGTCCTCCAAAATTACATTTTTTTAATATTTATTTATTTGTTTTGTATATTTATTTTTATTTTTTTCATAATTAATATTTTTTTTGAAAGAAACTGAAAGTACAAAGGCCATTAAAATCAGTTTTCTTTATTTCAGAAACTGATTAGGCCTGCGATTTAGATAATCATTTTAAATATATAAGAAGGTGGGAGGGGAAGAATGGAGGGGCATGGAAGGGAAAATAAATAATTAATTAATTAATTAATGATATAATTAATTAAATTAATTATAACTGGTTGAAGAGTGGGTAATTTTTCTTATAGGCATTGTAGAATTCAGCCAAATCGAAATCCACCAACATGTTATTAACTTATAAAGTTTACTCCAACTAATCTTAATATACTATAGTTTATTTTTAAGGAAATAATATATATTTTTTTTATTTATATCCCCTCTAGCCTTCCCAGCCATAGGGAATAATATGATATTAATTTTATTTTTATTTTCTTTTATAAATAGTCAAACTATATAGACAAAAAAAAATAATATAAAATGTAATAAATTCAGAAGTTCTAAAAACTCTAAGTAAGAGTAATAATCATGAAAAGTAATTGCAGACCCTTTGAGTAAATCTCACGGCACTATGCAGATAAAAGAGAGATCGTTCACTTTATACTGAAATAAGACACTCAGCCGGTCCCTCTGAAATTAAAGATGAGTTCGGAAGCGACTTTTAAAAACATATTGATTCCACCATCCCTACACACTTTGAGTTTTCAAGCCACTGACTCTTTTGCATCAACCGATTGCATTATGGGCTCATTCTATTTAATCAAACCATATTTGTTTTCAATTAGAAATCAAAGAGCTCCCTCTTTATATAATTCCCCGGTTAAAAAATCCATCCATCTTAAAATCAATTTTACTTTAGTTTTTCAAATAATTAAAATAGACCCGGGTTAAGACTGAATGTCAATAGAAATTAATCGAGAAAATTAACAGACGTGATATTTTGGTAAGCCCGCCTTTACAATAATAATTAATAAAAAGAAAAACCCTGATAAAGATGGGTCTTAAGATAACAATGCCTTGAAGAAAGTCGAATAAGTTTATCAAAGAAACTCAATCGATATCTAACTAAAAAACTTTTTTTATATTTTCTACATGGCTGTCATCCATCATCCATCTATATCTATACAGCCGGTCATCTCTCTTATCTCTTAATAGTTCATATTTGAAGAGATAATATACTTCGATATCTCGGATACTTGTTTATAAATATCATATGACAGGATTTCTTTATGAGACGAGTTGTAACTATCAACATTATTCGGGAAGACCACACACATTTAAGAAAATAAAATTATACCAGTGAGGGGTTAAGGAAGCGTTTGAGTAGTTTTTCTTCAAGCTCTTTGATGATAATAATGATTAATATATTTATTAAATTGATTAAATAATTTTATTATTGGCCGAGAACCAAACCTACTACATGTATAATTTGAGTTAATATTTTGTCACTTAAAATGAGGAAATATTAACGATACGGTAACTATTGTTATTTAAAATGGGGTTTTAATAAAAAAGTAAAGGTTCCCCTTTAACTTAGGCAACCGAAACGAAGTTATGGAGCAATGGTTGTCTATTCACATGGCGTTTTTATATTAATAGAAATGCAAACAAATATTATATTCATTTTATTTTTTATAGGTCTAGTAACCGATGTTTTTTTTTGCAAAAAATTTCTCATTATTTATTCTTATGGGATCATTTTGATAAATTCCATCACAAACAGGAATTAAGCAAGCAAGTGACCGAGTCGTTGTAAAGCCATTTTTAGTAATTCTAAATCAATGATTTTAACAGATACTTAATTAAATATTTTCGAGATTTATATATTTGAATCAGATATTAGTATTCAAACATCTCGATTCTTTTACGGACTTTAACTAAGTCATAGAGATATATATAGGAAAGGCTGGAGATCCTGGGTTCGATTCCCGGTGGTCATGGTCCAACAGTCAGATATTTAACAGGTATTTTGAATTTTTTTTTCCAAGACCCAAAGTATCTGTATTTTTTATCTAAACATTTAACCTTCATTTATTAACTTATATGTATTTCCGGTACGACATAATTTTTTTTGTACCTGTACTAGGGTATACTAATAATCATTTTATATTCTTTTGTACGATAACTATATCCATTATTAAGTTTATTGCCTTTGTTTTATTTATCCTAGTTAATATATCTTTTTTAACCTCTGATCAAAATCTAAATTTGATTAGTTTAAACAAGTTTCTCCGACCCCCTGTCCCCTTAAAATGGAAAATGAATTCTATTCTCGTTATTTATTACTAGACTGTCCGTAAAGGTATTTAGCGAGCGCCCTTTGGCTGCCTATTTTCTTCCTTATCTCAACACAGTACCGCTGTCTGTCCCAATCTACCGAATGGGACTCAATTGCCCTTTCAAATTGAGACCTCTACCTACGAAAACGCTAACGCCCTTCTGGCGAAACTACCTCCTTTAATTACAATGAACGCTTAGATCCCTGTTTATGGCGATTATAAGCTTTTATATAGCGAATGTCGAGCTTAGTTTTTAACGTCGTTTTGCCTTTTAAGGCGTTTATATTTCATTTTCAGTTTATGTTTGTTTTTAAACTTTAATAAAAGACAATATATCCCTTGGGAAGAAGATTAATGAAATTCGCTTGATCTACAAATTATATAGTTCGTTGTCTAATTATATAGTCTCTAATTTAATCAAGTTTTTCATTATCTAATATTATAAAAAAAATAAATATTATAATTTATATAGTTAAATGAATAATGTATTTCCATTTGAATGATTATCAAACGGATTTAATTCAATGAACGGTCAGTTAACGGACAAATGTTATTATTTATAAATTGCTCACTGGTTGGAGTGAGGGAATTAATAAAAAAATCAATTATTGGTTGTATTCAAAATTTTGTATAAAACTGGTGTTTAAAAATAAAATTATAATTATTTATCCTAATAAAAAATAGGATTCTTTGAAATATTAATTTCGATTATTTGTAGAGTGATGCGGTCTACCGCAAGGGGTGCCAAACCTAGGGAGTTGCCAGATAAATATAAACTTAATGCGTTTTTAATCACACACGGTGTAGGAAAATTTTTATATTGTTCAGACGCTTTTTATTTTAGGTATATTTAAGTGTACCTTCGGCGGACATTACCACTTGCCAGAGGTCTACGCCCCCTGGACCCCCTTGCCCGCCTTCGGCGACCAAATGCATCATATTTATTCTTGCTCACTGTTTGGAGCCGAATTGCAAAATTTTAAAGTTCCAAATTTCCCTTTCTGACCGAAGTTTTAAATTTCCCTCTCCCGTTCCACTTCCTGTAACTCTAGCCAATCAGCGAGAGAACAGGCACATGAGCACAGGACAGGAAGTCAGCGGCTAGCGTTTATATATAGTAATGATAATGATAATATACTGTATATCATCCAAACTAATAATATGAATAAAATAAATAAAATATTAAATTCTCTTTCTGATTAGTATGACGAAGTCTAATAACAAAAAGTTAAGAATTCAATTTTTTTTTAATTAAAATTGATAAACTCAACTTTTTAAAGAATACAATTAATATCACGATATTTTAAACAATCCGGATAAATCGAAATTAAAATTTCTTATTATTACTATATATAAAGCGCTAGCCACTCACTTCCGTTGTATGTGCCTGTTCTCTCGCTGATTGGCCAGAGTGAGAGGAAGTGGAAAATTTAAAACTTTAAGTCAGAGAGGGAAATTTAAAACTTTAAAATTTTGCAATTGCTCGCCAAAGGATAAATTTCGAAACAGTGAGCAAGAAAAAATTTGGTCTATTTCCTCGCCAAAGGAGAGCAAGGGCGTCCAGGTGACGCAGGGACCAAGCCCACCGATGGCGGGCTTTTCCACTTGTTTGGGATATAAAATACAAATGTTGAACTTAGTTATTTTATGGGCAATAATAATAATAAACAGGAAATTCCTAAAATGAGGTTTTGATATTTATTTGATTACCTTTACTCCACAATTTATAATAGATACACCGAATAATTTATAAAAAATATTTAATCAAATAAGTAATTAATTTTGTCTCTCTCGGTTTAGTACAATGATGACTATTCATTATTATACATACAATTAAAACGACAAATTGACTTCATATATGAAAATGTAATGATTTAATTAATCAGCCCAATTAAATGTTTTTGGAAATATTTAACCCCCCCCAACCACCCCCGCCCCCCCCCCCCCCCCCCCCTCTCCTCGCCTTTCACCACCGCCACCTTTGAACAAACAAATAAATATATTGAATCGATTGAAGCAATATTAGAATAGGATTCGTTTCTCCATTTATTTTTCATAATTTTTGTTACTGTCAAATTGATTGAAAGAGCGAAAGGTGAATCAGCTGATCAATTAATCAAATCGGATCTGGGTCCAAAATGATATTAAATCAAGTCTCGCTTCTTCTCTTTCTCTCTTTTCAACGGTTGCCGCCGCCATTGGAGATTAAACCATTAAATCTTTTATGAATCACTAGGTTTCTTATATAAAACAAATTACTAGAGTAAAATTTACTCTGATTTCTCGATTGAATTCCGCGGCCAAATTACTTTTATGAAACTTAATTTCGAGCTTTTTTTTTTCTTTCTTTTTCTTTTGTGACTTCATCATGAAACTTAAATTTTATTCAAATTCATTCTTTTCATCAATTCGTCTCAGTGTAGTTTAAAGCTACATTCATTCTTATATATTTAAAATGAATCATTTCTAATTCTTTTGAGTGAAAATTTACCCCGTTTCAGTGTATCTTTTTTTCTGAATGAACTTTTAATTTTTTTCATCCATTCCCCGAATGGCCTTTATACATATTATTCCATTCTCTTTTTTTTTACTAATACATCATCAAAATCATCATCATCATTGCACCTCTTCATTTTGCATGATCCTGGATTTATGAATATTAGATTTCCGTTTTTCCGATTATTAAATAGAATTGATATTAGTATTATTTTTTTTACGAGCTGAATTTTAAATTGGTTTATTAAGATGCATGAATTCTCTGCTTTTTATCTTTTACATTTATTAATATTTTACTCCACTACATCTTTAGGTTACCGAATGGGAATATTAAAAAAAAAAATTAGATTGCATATGCCTATGTAATTAATCGAATTTGTTTATTATTTGTGGAGCCAGGCTGTATATAATAATTAATTAAAATCAATTTTTTATAGGACCCAATTTAAAAAAAAAGACCTGCAAATATCGCAACTCACTCTAAAATAATTATCTGCTTCATGCTAACAGAGAACTAAATAAAATAAAACGCTATGCATCATTTATAATAAAATTTTTCTCAGAAGAAATACGATTTTATGGTTGGCATGATTTAGCTGAATTAGTTGTATGATTTATAATTTCGATTAAAAAGTATTTAAAGTCGGCCCTCACCTTTTTCGACTAATAAATATACCTAAGAAGTTTATAAATATATATATATATATATATAAAAAGGGGAGTTTAATATATTTCTGTTTAATCAACATTCCTTTTGAACTTGCTTTAATATTTTATTAATTAATATAGCCTGATATTGACTTTTATTGATTAATCAAATAAAAAAAAAAAATGGATAAATTTTAAAAAGATATTGATTATTCAAAAAAGTGAAAGATAACAAAAAGCAAATGGTCTTTTTGACTTTTATGACTTTTTTAATGGCGCCACGTAATAAAATTATTAAACGAACTTTGTCATAATTGTCAAATTTATTGTATCATTAAACCGGGCTCCTTGAACTAAATACATAATTCTTAGCAGTAAACGAAAATTTCCACAGTACCGGTATACAAAAATTAATTCACTTTTTTTTTTTTTAGTCAATTTTGTTAAATCATCTTAACTTTTTTTTTTCAAATTATTTATTTGAACTTTTGATTTATGAGAATAGACAATAAAAATGTCAACTTTATTGTAACTCGTATATTTTTTTAATAATTCTTAAAGTCAATAAATAAAAATTCTTTATTGTTTTCTTTAAACCCTAGGAAGGGTTTAGGAAGAAATAGAAAATTCAAATCATGATTGGTGGCTTTGATAGGGGTTAAAAATAAAAGTAGATGGGAATTGAAAATAAGTACATTTTTATTACCCAATTGTTTTTTTTTTATTCTATTCACCTCGTATACTACTCCCCAAAAAATTTCCTTACTGAATGTTAAATTAGCTCCACCTGTTATTTGTGCGTTGACTCAAGAATTTACTGATTGGAATTTGTTGGTGTTCTTTTTCCATAGTGACAACCCCACTCTTCACGTCAGTGGGATCTGCAGCCTCCAGGACCTACATCGATCCCCATACCTACGAAGACCCGAACCAAGCTGTCAGGGAATTTGCCCGGGAAATCGACGCATCCTGCATCACCATCGAAGCCATCATCGGTAAGCATACAATCTATTTTCTTGTCTTTAAAGTCTTTCTAAATCACCTTTTTACTTGAGACTATCATTTTTTTAAATTACACCAAGAACAAATTTTGAATAAGTATTATTCATTAAGGATTATATAATGAACCACTCAACTCACTGGATTTTGTCTGAAAGTATGCCTAGGTCAAGAGTCAGGCGCATTATTCTTGGGTGAAGTCAAATTCACTCTTATATAATAAAATTGTCAAGTGGAGAAAAAGTGATAAATCAAGAACAGGTGTAATTTGAGGAGGCGTTTTAGATAAAAGAGAAATTAATTAAGTTAAGAGAATAAATTTGTATTGTTTTATTAGAATAAAATCGTTGTACATTTGACATATTAATTTCATATAAATAATCTTAAATGAATTAAGGAAAATTCCGAGCATAACAACGAAGAATATCATGGCAGGTGCTTTTTGATTCTTTTGTCTTCGGATTTAATGATGTCTTTTGAAAGAAAAGCCTTCTCATCCAGGAAGTAGGGAAAGAAATAAAAATTCATAATTCTGTGGGGAGAGGTGTCCCAAAATCTTAGAGATATTCCAGTACGTTGATCAATATAACTAAAGAAGAAGTCCTTAGTGAGGTGTCTTGCGTGTCTCAAGAGGTTTTAGAGACGATCCTTATTATTATTTTTTTTTTTTTAATTAAAGTGAAAATACACAATGGAATAAATATGATAAAATAACTTTATTTAGAGAATATATCTTGATTATATATTTTTGAAATTAAAAAAAGTACAAATTAATCGCTCCCAAAACTTTCTTACTTTTTTGGAAACTCGGTAAAAGAAAATTTCATTAGTAAAATGTTATTGCTGAGAAAATCGGGTTTCATAATAATGCATATAAAGCTCTCATTTTTTTCAAATAATATAAGTTTAATAACTAAATAAATCTAAATGACAAATCAAAAGACTTTAAAATAAAAAAACTTATGAACACCGTAAAAGTATGGTTATAGAAAATTTGAAAAAATTATTATAATTATAAACGCGCAAGATAATAATTCTAGTACATTTTACTTTTATTTAAATACGTATTTATTTATTTATTTATATGCGCAAAGCATGACTCGGATGAATATTATATTATTTTACGAAATCATTGTTTTAACATCCTTTTCGCTTCAGATAAAAAAATTTAATCTTTTAAATTTGACATTATAGAGATCAAAGATTTTAAAAATTTATTTACAATAAAAATAAATTGATAATATGGTCTCAGAGAATGTTTTTCTCTTATTTTAAAAATAATAGTAATTGTCTATCCTCTCTCCAAAACATTCTCCTTAATATGGCTAAGGTCAATGAAAAAGTACTGAGGGTGGAAATGAAGGGAAACGAATTAGCCAAGACTAAATAATTCAGAAGGGAGAGAAATAAGAATTAAGGAATGTCATTAAATAGATAGCTATACCTAGAAATTGGCTACGATTTGAGGGGTCAAAAGACATCGGACAAATAAAGTAACCCTAGTAAATGAGCTCCACAGGATCGATATGGTCAGTGATACGTAGTATTTTCTCTTACATAGTTATTTACAAGATCTACCTTAAAATGGGGGAAGAGAGTCGTCAAATTTGCCTCGAGAACGAAATATATGTCTAAGCCATAAAATGAGTATTTCCAAGTTTTTGTGAATCATGGATCCATTGCATTTTAGTGGCTTCCCTAGTTGAAAGCGTAGTAAAACATTTTAAACTAAACAAACTTTGCTCTAGGTCCCAGAGAGAGCTTAGATTCATAGTCGTAGAAAGCATGGGGGCCATGACCCCTAAAAAGGGAGGTCATGAGGGCGAGAGTATCATTTGTTCATAATAATTCAAAATAAAATTTAATAATTAAAAAAAAATGAAACTAAAGTTGGTACATTATTTAAAATTCCTACCATGATTCCCGTTTATAGATAAGGTGATTTCGTACACATACCCCAGACAACTTGGAATATTGCAGCAATATCGCAGAAATATTGCAAGTCTTGCAAAATATTGGCAACATTGCTGCAATATTGCAATGGCAATATTCCAAGCTAGGCGGACAGGAATATTACAACAACATTTCTGCAATATTCCTAAGTAATATTCCTATTACAACAACATTGCTGCAATATTTCTATGTCCGTCTTTTTGCAACATTGCAGGAATATTGCGACAATATTGTTGCAATGTTGCTGTTTGAGCCGCAATATTGTCAATATTGAGCATCTTTGGTAATATTGCTGCAATATTACTGCATTATTCCAAGCTATCTGGGACGTCCCCTTCCTTCGGTTGATGCGAAAGTTGTACCCGAAATGGTTTTCCTAGGCCTATGTTTAGATTACTTACGGGTTTTTCCCTCCCCTTTCTGACCTGGAGTGGATATCATCATTAATACCAACATCCCCAAAGACCACCATCCCCTGCGTGTTGTCTCATTTCTATTTCGTTCACTCTCTCCGTTTATGACTTTGTTCAATTCAATTCGCGTGGCTTTTTGCCTTGGCAAAAGAAAATTATTTTTTCGAGAAAATTAAACAATAATATAATTAGTGTTTTAGTTATAACTCGAGTCATTGTAACTTTTCAAGTAAAATCTTCTTTTCTTTTCTTTTTTTTCACCCGCAGGCGAATATAAGAAGCTTCAGTCTTTCCAAAACTTTAAATAAGCACTTAATCATCTTAATTAAAACTTTTTTATAAGCTATAAAAATAATACCTTTTAGAATATTTAATGGAATAGATGAATCGGTAATAATTGGAAAATTTTCACGGTTTTTTTTTTGCTTAAAGGATTTCTCTTTCTCGTCAACAGAAAATATAAAAAAAAAAAAAATTAGGCTAAGTCCAAAAATGATTTACAAAAATGGGAAAAAAGTTGTTTTCCTTTTACTTATCTCGCTCCGCTATATTTTATCTAATTTACATTTTCCCCTTGCTGGCTGGGACTTTTATATTAAAAGTAGAATGAAAGAAGATGAAGGCGAAAGGGCAGGAACCCCTTCGGGCACTGCCACTGCCTTGTCATCCGCACAATATTACAAATTACCGATTTAATGATTCATAGAGCGGAAAATTAACTATTATACATAATTGTAATAACTTAGATAATTTTTTTTTATCAAACAGTTAAAAATTCGCTTCTCGCATGATGCCTCCAGGGTTATAATAAAAGCTTTATTAAAAAAGTCGTCGTAACAGATCAGTTAGCTCTTTGAGAAATTCCTTAAATTATTATATAATAATAATAAATAATAAATTTTTTTTTTTAATATAAATTAAATATATACTAGAATTCTTTGATAAGTCGCCTAATACTTTATTCAAAGAACATTTTAAAATTTAATAATTTCTAAATCATATATTTCCTTTCTTATTTTAATGAACACTTTTAATAGACCGCAGATAAAGTTGAAGACAATTCGTGTTCAAATCTATCCTCATGGCAAAGAATTATCCAACTCTATTTTCCTTCCGAGGAAGGAAACGGGAACCCTCCTCAGTATTATTCCCATGAAAGTTACTCCTTAGAGTGGCCACAAAGTGTCACGTTGACTGAAGATAGAATAGAATAAATAATAATACTGTATAATTAATCCCTCAAAACTGTTAAGGAATGTTGACAAATGAAATATTTATTTTTAATCATTTCCATATAAAAAAAATTATTATTTTAAGTATAGATATACCTCCAGGTTCAAATAGTTCACTCAACCAGACTATTTGAGGTATCAAATTATTTTATTTCATTTAATTCTTGTGATTATGAAAAATAAAAAATTCAAAATTAATTTGAAATAATCATATAGATATAAAAAAATTCACTAACCATATTTTTTTATTAAAATTTTATTAAGATATACAGATTATATATCTTCCAAACCTTTTATTTTTAGGATAAAAAACTTTTCTTAGACAAAAATTACCATATTCCTAAGATTTTAATGTCTAAATACGATTTGCGATTTTTTTTTCCTCGTTTGAATCAAATAAAATTTTAATTTGCTTATCTCTCTCTCTTTTTTTATCTTAATATTAAAAAGTTTTAAAATTATGTAAAGTTTTATTATTTAAGTTGGATTCTTTTTAATTTTGAATTTCTTTCTTTTTTTTTTTTTTTAATAAACCCCGTTCCGTTTTTGTGTATTGTTACAGGCGGTGGTGAATTCGGTGATGTATGTCGCGGGAAACTTCGACTTCCACCCGACGGCCGTCAGGAAATCGATGCAGCCATCAAAACTCTAAAACCGGGAAGTTCGGATAAAGCAAGAAATGACTTCCTAACTGAAGCGAGCATTATGGGGCAGTTTGAACATCCGAATGTCATCTTTCTCCAAGGGGTGGTCACCCGCAGCAATCCCGTAATGATCATCACCGAATACATGGAAAATGGCTCCCTCGACACCTTTCTGAGGGTCAGTATCTTTTACGATCCGCTAGGCAACTGCTTTCTCTGCTTTCCATGTCTATTGCCTAAATTCCAGGCGTTTGGCTTCTCTTTTATTAATAATTGCTGTTTTTCTCACAATTATTTTGTTTTTATTAAATTTTTTATTTATAATTTATTATTCGGAGGCTCTCTTTATTCAATTCTAATCTCCGAGATAACTGTGCATCTAATCAGGGCTTTAATAAATTGAAGGAAGGGTAAACAATAATAACGAAATTATTTATTCTCTGGACAATCGATTTCGGTACTAAGTAGGCCTACTCTCATCATCAGGTCCGCCAAAAATGTGAAAATATTTAGTTACCTTTGTGATACATAAATATTTAATTAATATGTGATACATAATTTATATCCGGACAAATGTAACTAAATATTTTTCACATTTTTAGCGGACCTGATGATGATACTTTGCACTGAGAATAAATATTTCCAAATAACATTCGTTATTATTGTTTACCCTTCCTTTTTTTCATTTATTTGGCTTACAGCCAGAAGCCATACCAAAACATTACATTCCAAAAGTACTAAATACAACATAAAACAATACAAAATACAATATAAATACCCCTCCTCCAATAATAGGATAACGAAAAAATTGAGGACTCGACCAAGTCTTTAATAAACTCGTTTATTTTAGTTTTCATTTATTATTATTTATGTGTTATAAGTATTTATATCCATTTGATTTAAATATATTTCATGGAACTGAGATCCGAATCTACGTCCATAAATGGCTGTTGACCATTTTAAGATTATCAATATTGACAACGTCAATCAATGTTTCTAACTTCTCGACCACGGGGTGGGAATAAATGTTTTTAATAAAGAAAAAATATTATTTTTCTCATTAAATTAAATATTTATCACAAAATATATAGGTAAATAATAGCTAAAGCCAAATTTGGATAAACAAATATAAATTTTATACGGTAAAAATATAAACATTATTTTAATGTTTGTTTGAACGTTTATAACCAAGTTTATGTCCATGTTATTTATTCCCGGGCAAATGAATAAAACCCGATTCTAATTTGATATTCTAAAAAAAAAAAACGAATCAATACTTTTGATAATAAATAAAATATTAATGTTAATTTTTCATTTCTATAAAATTAATTTTTCTTTCTCTTTTCTCCTTATCTTTTGAGTAGAAGAAATATATATACTTTATAAATCAGATAGATTTTAATAAATTTTATTCAATTATAATTGTTAACAATGACATTAATATATGTCAAGTTATCGGACCCGGGGTGGAGCCATCAACGCAGGGGCGCCAAATCCGGCCCCTGTAGGGGCTCCAAACCCTTCTATTATCATGCCGGACATCTGCGCCCTTCGCGTGCGATAGCCACGATTATCATCGACAAGTCTTGGACCCTAATTAGTCACACTATCGCACTATTGCATTGCCCATTGCACTCTTTTGACCCCTCCTCGGCCAAATGGATTAAAAATAACCCTCTTCAGTTTGCGTGACATGACGTTCGTAAATAAACGTTATAAGATTACGTTCATTGGTTTGAAAACAAGACCCATTTTTATTAAGTCACACATTTTTTTTTTATCTCATTTATGATAAGAAAAAAATTAATGTTTTTTTTTTTTGAATGATACGCCATATTTGCTTTCGAAATTTATTTTATTTTTATTATATTTTAATGCTTTTGAATATGATAAAAAAGAAGCCAAAGTTTGGAATTTTATGCGAAATAAGATTAGACTAAGTCATAAACCTGGCTTTAAAAGCGCAAATGTTCAGAGAAAAGATTGTCTCTATCAAAGAAATACTGCTCTTCACTTGGCTACGCGACCTAGTTCTAAATTTCTGTATTTTTCCACTCTTCATAGAATGATTTTATGACTCTCAACCCTCTCGCTTGATTTTAACTTTTTTTTTTCTTACAGGCGAACGATGGCAAATTCCAAGTGTTGCAACTAGTAGGGATGCTGCGCGGAATAGCTAGCGGAATGCAATATCTTAGTGAAATGAATTATGTTCATCGAGATTTAGCGGCACGAAATGTTCTTGTGAACGCGCAACTTGTTTGCAAAATCGCCGATTTCGGGCTTAGTCGTGAAATTGAAAGCACCACCGAGGGAGCTTATACCACAAGGGTAAGTAATTTCTTCAAAAATTCAATTTATTTCATTCCTTATTTGAATCTTCAATTAATTAAACATTTGGAATTTGCAGGGCGGAAAGATCCCAGTGCGATGGACGGCGCCGGAAGCCATCGCTTTCAGAAAGTTCACTTCAGCCTCAGATGTTTGGTCTCTGGGGATTGTCTGCTGGGAAGTTTTCAGCTATGGCGAACGGCCATATTGGAATTGGAGCAATCAGGATGTTATCAAGTCCATCGAAAAAGGATATAGGTACGAAATAAATTTCTAAATTTATTTTTTGCAATAACTAAAATGTATTTAAAAAAAAATTAACACCAAAGCTTCTAGGCGTTTAATTTGAAAGTTTGAAAACATAAAAATTTGGGAAGAGTTTAAAAAATGAGTTAATTGTTAAAAATATAAAATGGTTCGTGAAATTTACGAGTTTTCTTTCTCCCGACCTCTTATAGTATTCATCCCAAAGAATTACAAAATATATTGCAATAATTCGCTCATATAAATACTAATTTAATCAGTCAAAATTTAACTATTTCTGTAATATTAATTTTAGATGAATTCCCTTCTGATTAATTAAATATGTAAATCGTCATTTTTATCTTTTCATTTAGTCCTCTATGAATTTGATAATTGCCAAAATTATTCTACAATGAATATCGTTTAGGATAAATAATAATCGATATAATCCTATATCGTACATTATGTATACTCTAATCATTCTCTTCATATTTGGATTGTATATATCGGCAAGTAATGTTACTGCTCATTTATTATCATTCATATTGCCTTATCTAAATGTATAATTATTTTCTAGCAAGTGGTTCATTTATTTTTTATTCAAATACCCATAGAATAAAGTGAAACCTGAAATTATCAGATTGAGGATTCATTAGATATTAACTCCTTAAATTCTATATTATATAGAATTGTAGGTTTAGCTTAACATTGTTTATTTAGTAAAAAAAGGGGGGAGGGCTTATTTTTTAGAAATATCATTTGTTTGAATTGAGACTAATAATTTCTTTTTTGTTGTAGACTTCCAGCTCCGATGGACTGTCCAGAAGCCATCTACCAGTTGATGCTGGATTGTTGGCAGAAAGAGCGAACTCACAGGCCAGTGTTTTCCTCCGTGGTGAAAACTCTGGACAAACTTATCCGGTGCCCCGAGACTCTGCGCAAGATCGCGCAAAACCGGTATGTGACCAACCAGATTCCCTCCTCGCTAATATTTTTTATTTAAAATCCCACCTCTTTGGGTTTTTTTTTTTTATATATATAATATATGTAAATTAACTAAACCATTTGAATTATAAAATAGTCCAGTAATTTTGAGTTGACATTCCCTACCGTTTATAACCAACTCACTGTTAATAATTTTCTGCTTTTAACCAAGGTATGCCTCTAATCATTTGGGGATAATGATACAAATAATTTTTCGAAATTATTTTTCACTGCATGAAGCAACCACAAATTTTTGGGTTCATTTTAAAAGCTTCATTTTAAAGCTCGGCTTTTTCATATATTTTTTTTTTGTTTTTGAATTTAAGGTATTTTATTGATTCTGGTCATTTATTTATTTAATTGGCATGATACTTTTTAAAAACTATTTCCACATTTTTAAAAAATTTGTTCAAAAGATAGAATTTAGAGAATTCCTAATAAAATATGAAATGTTTTAATTTTAGAAAAAATATTTTTATTCAATTTAGAATTAAAAGTAAAATAATAATGATTAAAATAATTTCAGAAACTATACTTTTTTGTAAGACTTCATTTTGAAATTTTGCTAATAAAATAAAGTTTTATTCAACTAACTTAGTTCAGCAAATTTTTTTTCTTTTTTGTATTAAGTTAAATTAAAAAAAATATACATTTAGATTACATTCTTTAGAGTTGATTTTCCCTTTTAATGATATATTCTTAATATTGTAGTTGTGGCTGTTGAATTGTATCAAGGAAGGGTTGCAAAAACTGGCAGCCACTTTTTTTTTCCTTTCTAAAATATTTAAAGAAAAGAATTTGGCTGTCAGTCTCTGCTTTTGTACCTTCCTTGATTAGATTCTTAATATAAATTAAATTTAGTCTTGATATTTTTCTAATTTTATTTATTAGAATTTTAGTTTTTCTCGTCTTTAGAGGGGGGAATGGGAGGGTAAGGAGAGGGGGGTAAGGGAGGCATATCACTGAACCTTGAAATTTGCAAAAATTTTATTTTATCTTTTATTTAATATTCAAAATTTTGGGAGATGTTTTGAAAGAGATGGGCCTATAAGCAAAATAGCCTCGAAGAAGAATTTTCCACCATCAATAATTAGTTAAATAATAAATTTAATAAAAAAATCATTCCAAAAATTTTATTGATCCATTGTTTTTCATATAAAATTTACAAATATACGTTTAAGATCATCTTCGTTTTAATAAAAATAAATAAATATCAAAAAAATTCTTAGGAGAACAAATTTTGTTCCAGGAGGAGAATATATTATTAATTAATTAGAAATTATATGTTTTTATTTTTATTAAAACATTACATATTTTTGTTAATATTTTTTTCCTCTTTTATATAAATAAGCAAACTTTTGAACAAATTTTAAATTGTAAAAATTGTCTAGAATATGGCTGTAATTAAAAGTAAAAAAAAAAGAGCATAAGCTTTGATGTCATCTTTTACTTAGATTTCGTGATTTTGGCTGTTGACGAATGAATCCATATTATATTGTGGTTTATTTATTTTATTTATGGAGATCGTCTTTTTTGAGAATCCCCAATGCGTGTTGAGTGTCTCTCTTGTGTTCTTGTATACTTAGAATTGTTGTCCAAGCATACTCTGGCATCAGGTCATGGAGGCCATCAGGTTGGTGTCCAAGGGCGATGGCGATGGCGTGACCAACTTCTGCATTTCCTCAAATCCGTAGGCAAAGCTCTCTCTCTCATCCCCCCCCCCCTACATTGGCATTTAAACTAATTCATTTCAATCCCCCCAAGACAAGACATTATCTTTTTTATTTATTCTTTCAGAGATTTAATAAAATTTATTACTAAAAAACAAAGAAAAGAATTATTCTAAAATTAAATTTATAAATAAATATCTCATCCTCATTCTTTTGGGATTTGGAAAATTTTTATTCAATATTCTCACTTTAAATTTTCAGTTGTTTATTCATAAAAAAATGTTTTTTTTTTCTTGGGTACTTTTAAAAAAGGTTTGCTTAATATTTTTAGCTGAATTCCCCCGAAAAATATTTTATCTATGCTTCAGTATACTAATAATAGCAAATATTTAATAATATATCAATAATAATAATTTTAAATTAATATAAAATTCGCCTGTAGATAGGCCACCAAGCTAGCAAGTTAATTTTTTTTCTCCCGAATATTTTATTTCTAAATAAATATATTATTCTAATGTAGAGTCTTCATTAGTTCAGAAAGTCTCATAACACGAAGCTATATACTTCTGATATACTAAAATTGAATTTCTTAGAAAATTTTTACCAAATGTTTCTTCCGAAACAAAAGAGCAAATTTATTTTTAAAAAAGTAAAAATGGCAGATAATATAATATTACTAAAAATATATATTTTAGATTATCTAGCTTTTTAATTAAACAATTTTTTTTTTTAATACAATATCTATAATTACGTAAATATCTAAAGCCCGTCGTACACGAGGACATTTTTTAAGCAATTTCTGGCGACATTTCTTGCTCCATAAAAATGTCTTGAAAAAATGGCCTGAATTTCTAGCTTGAAAAAAAACCTGTCATACACGAGGACATTTGTATTTTTGGGGCCAATTCTGCGCAGAAACGTGCGCAGTTTGAAAATTTAAACTGACAGCTGAATCAAAAACTTTTTTAGGTTAAAACTATAAGAGGCCCTTAATATATATAGAAATATATATTTATTAATAAAAAAAAATATAGACATACCTCATTTGGAAAAAATAAGCTAAGAATTGTTTTTTAATATCTATACAAAGGATTTTTGGTTTCTTTAGATAAATAATAAATATTATATGCACAATGAAATTTTTATTTATTTAAAATTTTGTTAATCATAAAACTAAAATATAAAGAAATGAATGCATTCATATATTAATATTATACAAAATATAACTTGATTGTGATTTCCAAGCCTGATGATTATGGTTTATAACCATCTGAACTGAATGTTCAGTCGAAAATAAACCTGCAACCAAAAAACTACCGTGTTTTATTTTATTAACTATCAACATCTCAGTTCATCATAAAAAACATTTCCACAACTTAAATTTAAATCATAATTGTTTGTTCAAATTCATCTAAAATAAATATTTTAGTTATTATCAAAGATTATATTCCAAATGAAAATCTAAATAAATAATAGTTATTTAAAACAAAGTATTATTATAAACTATAATTTCCAAAAAAGAACTGCAAAAAAATATATTTTTATTAATTATTATATTCCAAGTGAAAATTAAAATAAATAATAATGTTATTTATTAATAATTTAATTAAATAATTAATTCTTACCTTAATTTTATTTTCCAAATGAGGTGTGTCTATATATTTTATATTTTTGTGATAATTTGACAATATAATTATTTTAAAGATCTGTCAACTGCTGTCAAAAAGTGAAAAATTCTAGGTTATGATAACAACAAATTTCCAAAAAGCAGTGTTGCCAGATATGGTCGATTTACTGCGCACCCTCTTTGCGTCGAATTGGCCCAAGAAAATAGAACACGGGCTATTTTTCTGGCGCGATCAGACAACTTTTCGTCATACACGGAGACATTTTTCTTGACCGAGAAATGTCTTCAAACGGCCATTTTCGACGCGTTTGCGTTTGTGCGCATTCTGATTGCGCCGATTTGGCCCGAAAAAATAGAACAAACATTTTTTTCAAGCCAATTCCAATTCCAATTCCATTTTTGCTGTCATACACGAAGACATTTTTATGGAGCCAGAAATGTCGCCAGAAATTGCTTAAAAAATGTCCTCGTGTACGACCAGGGTAAGACCAATAAAAATTGTTTCTTTTAGTTTTAATTACCCTAATTAAGACTAGATTATCTAGACCCAACGCTTGCTTACCTGTTTGAATTTAATCATTTCCAATATTTTTTTATTTTATTTGCACTTTTCCAGGTGATGCCCCTTGAGAACAACATGAAGAACCCTCGAGCTTTGATTGGTTGCCCGAGTGTCCTTAACACCGGCATGACTTTGGTTGTGGCTCTTTATACTAGCGTAGGATTCTTCGGTTATTTACGTTACGGCGACGCTATCAAGAGCAGCGTTTCTCTCAACCTGCCACAGGAAGAAATGTAAATAAATACAATTTACAATAGATTGAAAAATAAATAAGGAATGTAGCAAAATGACATTGTGTTGTAAATTAGGTTAAATTGATTAGATTATGAAATAGCTTTTAAGGAAACTGTACGATTTAAAAAAAATTCCTGAGGAAGATGCGACCGGGGGTGATTTTTAGCTCTCACTGAACGTAGTACTAAGAGAGAGAGCTTATGCAGAGATTCCGATGTCCGTCTGTCTGTCCGTACGCATAAAAATTACGGCGTGAACCATGGGCGTACCCAGCCAGGGCAGGGGGCAGCTGCCCCTCCTAGAAGCATATAAGTTTATAAAGTGATGAAACGAAACAAAATTAGGTAGGGCGATAGCGAGGAGGACTCGTTAGGACTCGAGGGTTTTTATGCCTTTAATTCGAAGGCTTTTTCTCTATATATTAAAAAAAAAGCTATGTCACAATCTGGACGGCCATTATCTATTTTATATTTAAGTTAAACACCCGCCGGGACCGGAAAAATAAGCTTTTAATCAAAATTGGCCAAAGAGTACTAGTACTTTACTGATGTAATTTTTTTTCGATTTTCTCAAAATTCGCACCAACAATTTTGATTAAAATTCAAAAATCAATTATTTTTTAGATGCTCTTTAAAATGTATATTCTCATTTTGCTATTGAAATCTTCTGAAGCACACTTTACTCTTGTACTTCATACACTGCCGGAAACTAAATATATGTCGACACAAAAAATCTGGTGTGACAAGCACAGAACACAACTTTCGATTACCGAAGGTAAGAGAAAGTTGTGTGCTGAGCAACCATCACACCAAATTTTATCTAATGAAATAGAGTCAAACGGTTATCAGTAGAGACCGGACAAAAAAGCATAAAAAAATGGAAAAAAAGTGGCTTAAAAAAGCATAAAAAACTTGAATAAAAAGTTGTTAAATAAGCATAAAAGTTGAAAAAAAAGCATCTAATAAGCAATTTTTACTCATACCAATGGCGTATATAAATTTTTTTTTAAAGAAACTAAATTTATTCCGCCCCGCCCTGCGAAAAATTTTGTTTTTGCGGAACCAAATTTTTTCACCCTGCGGAAAAAATTTTTTTTACAGGGCTATATTTTTCGCACTGCGGGGTTTTTGGAAATTTTTTTTTGGGCGGCCCCCCCCCCTTATATACGTCCCTGGTGTATGCGTGTGTGAATGGGAAAAGTTTTTTAATAAAAAAAAAAAAAAAAATTATAAATATTCGTAAAATAAGTTCAAATAAGCACGAAAGGGAAAAAAAGCATGAAAACTCAAAAAAAGCATAAAAAATGCAATCTCAATGCACTTAGTTTTTCCTAATTCGTATAGAAATTAAATATCAAATGGTTGCTTATAAAATTGAGCAATAAGCATTTTGCTTAAAATCCGGTCTCTAGTTATCAGTTTACATTTATTATTAATTTATTTTTATTTTTTTTTTATATTATAGTTTGGCTCAATCAGTAAAAGTGATGATTGCTCTGGCGATGTTCCTTACTTACAATCTACAATTTTATGTTCCTTTTGAAATCATTTGGAATGCTGTGGAAAGTCGAGTCGAACGAAAAAATCTTTGGAATTATTTACTCCGGAATTGTTCTAATTATAATCACAGGTAATTTATGATTTCTCTTTTGTTTGATCTCTCATTTAATAATAAAAAATGAATGAAGGAGAAAATTGATAATCACAGGCCACGCGCCCGCCCACCTGTTGAAAACAAGTTTGACTAATCAATTAATATTAGAACAAGTCATCATCGTCATCATCCTATTATGCCATTAATATGCTATTGAAATGAAAAATTCAATAAACAGAGACAAATATACATTCCCTTTTTCTTCTTTATTGACACTTGTTGGCAGTGACGGCGCTAGCATATTCTCAGCGGGGGGGGCAGGGGTGGGGCAAGCTTACCAACAGGGGGGGCAGTCAATAAATATATAGGCAGAGAAACAAAAAGAAATATAATTAAATTCAAAATTTTATCTTTTTATTTTATTATCCGTGACGCATCGATTACAAGATTTGAAGAATAATCCCCCCCCCCCCAGGGGGGCTTTATATACATTTTTATATTTTTTAAAATTATATAATGATTTATTAAATGAGAAATCCTTTATGAAAATTTTAAATATGTATATAAATTTCGATTTTTCCCACGAGGGGACATTTTGAACATTTCAGGGAGGAGGGCCGAAGCTCTTGTAATAAACGGAATGGGCCGAATGTCGTGCAAGGAAACATTTTCAATTTTGTAAAAGGAGCAGGAATATTTCCTACTCGGGCTGCTTCTACTGTCGATTTTCAATTTTGTTTGGCATGCACCCTCACTTATCACCTGAGAAATATCTGAAGGCCCAGGGGGGGGGGAGGGGGGGGGGGGGGGAGAGGGGGCCCCGGGCGGAGCGGCGGAGGGGAGGGAGCAAAAGAAAGAGATAGAAAAAAAAAAAAAGAAAAAGGAGAAAAATTATGAATTTTGTATATAAAAGTTTGGGGGGGGGGCAAAATATTTATTTCCCCCCCAAAAAATCTCCTGGTTCCGGCCCGGGGCCCGGAATTTTCCTGAAGGAGATTGACTTTGCATTGGATACTGAGGCGCAGAATTTCTCAAAATCAATATCAATTTCATCTTCTGAATCACTTGAGCTGAATTCATAAGCTGGCGGATTTACACCTTTACTCGAAGAAAATTTTTTTTTAGATGGGGGTTCAAAAAGTAATCGGATATTTTTCCTTTCGATGACGTTTTAATGACACAAAGAAAGATATTTATTTGACAAAAATTTGAGGGTAACTAAATTTATTTATTAAAATAAGAATAAAAAATAACATTTCCTTTTTTTTATTGTAATAAAAAAGCTTAAAGCTTAAATTAAATTTTTTTTAATGAAATGTGAATAAAAACTGTAGAATTTTTTTTTTAATTTGAGAGAAAATATTTTACGTTTTTTTTTTAAATCATTTATTGTTTAAAAATAATAAGTTTATATATACCATCCCATGACTTGGTTTCGTGTTGATTGGGGGGGGGGGCATCCGGGGGGCACTGGTCCTTGCCGGGGGGCGCTTGCCCCCCTTTGCCCCCCTGTAGCGCCGTCACTGCTT